>VTPC01002613.1:0-48142 GCA_011009095.1 Ignelater luminosus | reverse complement strand
TATCGCACCGACTTGCTCCGATAACTTATGAAGCCGATATCGGTCTCATAAATACAACATAGCGTTTGAGAAACACCTTTTGGCGATTTATGGAATGCATAACTTTATCGGTTAGATAAATTGCTTTCAGAAACCGGGCATTAAGAAGTTTATCGGTTCCATAAAGTTATGCATCCGATAACTATATGACACATAACACCACCTTTCAGAAACCGGGCATTAGTTGTTGAAATATTTTGTGCACTTGTAAAATCTATTTTTTAACTTTCTTTTGCTTCCTAATGTATATTGCATATTATTAGAAATTAATAGTACTGTGGAAATGCATATAGTTCCTAATGTGTGTATATATTCCAATTCTAAATTGCAGCGATTGTTTTGGAATTGTTTTTCTTTACTTTTAGTACTTTATTCTTTAGATTAATGTAGAATTGTATATAGCCTGCATGTTATGATATTAGTAATTATTAGTAGTGTGTAATTTTAATAAGTTTGTAGTTTGTATTCTATACTTATGAAGTTACATTATTACCAGGAGTAGTGTAGATAAAGTCGGCGTGAATTACATATTCAGATTTTGACCGTCGTTTGGCTTTAATATTTTATTTCATAAAACTAAAAGGTTATACTTTTTAGTAATTAGTAGAGTAGTACTGTAGGGGTTCCTAGTTTGTTGTTGTTAGTCATACATAATACCTCATAAAATCGTTGAGAAATTTATTTGAGTTCAAAGGGTGTAAAATTTATTGCTAGTAAGATGAACTTATAAGAACATGGGTATTTTGGTTAACCAGGAACGCCAAAACAAGCGTGAAGAAAAGCTTCGATTGAAGAATCTCTGGAAAACTAGGTCAGTATTTACAATTTAAATTCGGTTTTCTACATACAGATATGTAACTGCGATAATAGAGGGTGAGAAAGATAACAAATAAGGCATAATCATGAAGTATAATTGTCTTGATATTCCTAAAAATAGAAAAAATGGAATTATCCGAGCTCTGTTCACGAACGGAAATGCTAACCAATAATGAGCATAAGAAAGCTTTTTGATATTGCACATCAATCTAATAGGTATAATATAAACACTTTATAATGTATACATGTTCTACTTTGCAGGAAAGACGCTCGTAATAAACGAGAAATAGAACTTGCAAATCGTGGTGTGGAAGAACGCCTAATTAATTCTGAGAACGCTGTAGTTGAGGGGAATTCTGTCGATGCAATACAAGAAACTGTTTCATGCGAAAACCCGAGTTTATTAAATACGGATTCGTCAATTGTAACAGAAGAACATGAATATAACATTACGGTAACAGATGAAGAAGTATTTTCAGGTGAGGAAAATCTTCATATTTTTTTTATTTACCAGCAATTTTCTTTAAAATGGCTTTTACATAATGCAATTGCTTTGGTTTACGTGTTTGTAGAAGATATTCCAATACTGTATTATTTAATTAGACGGCCACTGGGCATTTGGTACACCTACATTATTTTTATTGGGTGGCTTTGAATGTCAGAAATGTCACTTTTGGTTAAGCTGTACAAGTTGCTTAAGTTGTCATTGGCAGTCTTTTTCGTATTCTATTAAGGTTTGCTAGTGTTATTTAATCGCTTAATTGCAAGCATGGAGTATACATGCGGATATGTACCTAATATTAGAAAAGTGTCGTGGCAATTCTCATGCAGCTCAAGCTTTCTATGCAGAACAGAAGACATCCTAATGCCAACCTTTTATCCAGCGACTAGACCGACGATTACGAGAAACAGGAAGATTAGCACCCTGTAGTGTATTATAACCTAGGAAACAGCTGTTTGAATACGTTTTTGATACGTTTTGTATGTTTGAAGTTTAAATACAGATTTGTTAAATCAAGCTATTATTTTATTATAATTGACTACAATACAGTCGGTTACCCTTTCATGGGGTAGATGGAGGCTGTGCTCGTCGTGTACTACTGCCGCAAGTAAAAGAAGAAATATTAAACGTATTTGAAAATGAACTCACTCAAAGTACTCGATCCGTTGCTCGAGTAATCAACGTTAGTCACAGTGCAGTTCATCGACTATTGCAAGAAAATTGTTTATACCCATATTACTTCCAAAGAGTTCAAAGGTTGCTTCCGGAAGATTATCAGCGAAGGATGCGATTTTGCGAGTGGTTGCTTCATCAACAAGAAGATAATCAAAATTTTATAAGAAACATTTTGTGAACAGATGAAGCAACATTTACTCGAAATGGAATGTTTAATATTCATAACATGCATCACTGAGCCGATGAAAATCCACATGCTCGTCATCAAACTAGCCATCAAGTTCGATTCAGTGTCAATTTACAGGCTGGAATTATTAATAACATGTTGATAGGACTACGGATTTTGCCACATCGTTTAAATGCAAATAACTATGTTAATTTTCTTACCAACAATTTACCGGACCTGCTAGAAGACGTTTCTTTAGCAACCCGTATGAATATGTGGTTTCAAATGACCAGAACCCCAGCTCATTGGGGATTGAAACACGAGCCTTGTTGAATCAAGAATTTCCAGAGCGATGAATTGGTCGTGGTGGTCCGATTACGTAGTGTCCAAGAGGTCCAGATTTAAAAACTCTTGATAAATCTAAAAGATGGTCGAAATCAAGAGCGCCAGAAGCTGAAGGTCATAGGGAACCAACAGCCAGCCCACGCAGCTTCTCGTAAACTAACACCCACTATATGGGTCTCTTATGAAACAACACCCCGTATATGGGTGGCTCCAAAGAATATCACCCTGTATATATACAGGTAGCTCTAAAAAGTTTTCAGTAAACACTTCACTTCTCAAAGATAATTCAAACTATATTTGACGCTCCGAACTCATTAATGTTAAATACACAAGATTTTGACAAGGGGATCAATTTGATTCGCCTTTAATTTACCAAAACAATAATAAAAAAAAGGTCGTAAACAGACTAGAGCCCACTGGTCACGCTCATATACCAGCTTTGCAAACTAAAGATGCAATTAAATAATGTATTTAGTATTAATTTATACTGGTCCTCCTAGTGGCCCATTTGATGGCTTTTACACTTTTTTTTATTCAAACGTTTCATTACAAATATTTACATATAGGTCATTTATCTAATCGATTATTCAATTTAAAAATTTGTACATAAAAAGTGCAGGTCAAAATCTTCTCTTCTTATTGGTTGTATTTTTTGAATTTTCAAACCTGTTTCCCGTTTTGTTTTTATTAGACACGTAAAAGAAAAACGGATATGGAAAATAATATAAGGATAGGGCATTCTGATGATGGCAGTCAGGGAAGCAGAGTTTCAATCTATTTGGTTGAGTCGAGCGTGACTTTTTTCTTATAGTATCTTGTAGGTTTAATTTGGTCAATAAGAAAAGAATTTCTTTTTCTAATGGGCAATTTGGACTTTGTAAATGATTTTAGAACAACTAGACAATTTGGGCTATTTAAATAGGAAATAGGAAACCCCTCACAAGGAAGATCTCTTGACCTTTGGTTTTTGGAAGTGAAGTGAATGTTGGTCTTGGAAATCCCAGCTTACTTCATCGATGATCTAAATATCAGTTAAGTTTCGAGTAATATGTGATTACTGATTACTTTAATAGTCAAGGTAAAAATGTATCACATTGATATTCATCTGGTTGCACGAGTGTTTGCAATTTGCTCTTCTGCCTTTTTTGCTTGTGCAACGCCTATGGCGACATACATTTGCGTCGATTTTGATATGTAATTCACACTACCTTCTCTATCTGATACCATCTGCTTACATTAAAGAAGGGGTTATTAGAGAGACTGGTGGATTCCATGCCAGAAAATACGAGTTGGTTATCAAGAACAAGGCTGACTTAAGAATTTTTAATATCCTTGGGGCTGACCCACCAAATATCAAAAATAGTTGATTTAAGTAACATACTATGTAATTTTGAAGTTTCTTTTCCTTTTTTTTTCTTGTAATTAGACATGTATTCAAATTATATCTTTTTTTATAATCAAAACTAGTTTTTTATAAAAATTATTGTGATTACCTGTGTGATGTGGGGAGTAAATGATAGAAAAATATTTGAAATAGTGCAATTTTCCTCAATTTTGAAGATTTCTTCACATCATTGTATGATATTCTTAAAAAAGATACAGCCCCAGTTGCCTATTTGTTATGTCATCCATTTTTAGCATGGTAATTACACTTACAAAAAAAACTACATCTTGAAGGAATTGATTCTACAACTTTATTTACATTCGATTATTACATTACACTACTACAAGCATTAATTAAAGTGTAATTCTTTCATTTTTCAACAATGTACAGAACTAATCTTTTGCCACAATAATATTTACAGAAAGAAAATTCATTTTTCATAGCCAATATATTATGCAGTTTTAAAAATAAATATGGAATGCTACACAAGGCATTAACTTTTCAATGTATTTTGTGTATTATTGTTAGAACATACATTCCTGAAGAATAAGATATTTCTAAACTTATTCATAGAAAATCATATTCATAACATCATTGGTTTACAATTTTACCAACAAGAAACTATTTGTAATACAAAGACCAAGTGTTAGTGTTTCTAAAAAGGGTCATTTTAAAACTGCCATGTAAAATATTTTAAAAGACATTAAATCCTGTTTTGTTATATTTCAATTTAGACACTTCTAATCAAGCTTCTTTTTTAAAGAATTGAACTAGTTATGGAAATGCATAACAATATAAATAGCAAAATGATTTATACAGTCAAAAGATTTTTTTAAAAAATATGAAGAAATAACAAGTTCCAATAAAATGCTGGTTAACCTACTTTTAGTAAATAGAAGCGGAATTGAAAATGGTATTGTTAATAAAGACCAATACCAGCTCTTAAAGTATTACTATAATAATAATGCTCTAATTATCTAACAATTTACATAAGATTTAATCAGTGAACTTGCGATTCACATTACGGCCAAATAAGGCAGTACGTATTTGTGGTACAAGCTGAGCAGAAATGAGTTCCAAACGAGCCTCCAAAGTATTATTAATCTTAATTTTTCCTTGCTGAGTTAAAAGCTCAACACCACCAGTTATATCAGCAGGCAAGTTCTTTTCATTATCGATCTTCAAGTGAACATCTTTGCCAACAGCTTGTTTGTATTTTTCACTTACATCTGGCAAGATAGATTCAATAAGAGCCCTATCTTGAGCACGTGTTCTTACAACTACGTTGGTTTCAAACAGCTAAAATTCCAGAACTATTAACTAACAAAAGATTTATAACACAAATATTTTTACCTGATAAAGACCTTGCAGAATAAGTGTTTTTACAATTTCTGAATATCTTGTAGGATTATGGGTTACTTCTCCCAAACGTTTACGAGCTTCTTCCAAGACATTTCTAACATGGTCTTCACGAACTTTTAATACTTTCAAACGGGCTTGATTCAACATGTTTGATGACTGACTACAAATGAAAAACCAAGTAAAATTCGTTTCAAAAGAATTTTGAAAATTACATTTTCTTTTGCAACTCTACTTGTTTCTCTTTCTTCTCATAATACTCCATAATTTTCAAACGCTGTTGTTGAACAAGGCGACCTTTTTCAATGTTAAATTCTTCTTCAGCTTTCGCATCAATTTCCTCAGCTTTTTCAATGGCTTCTTGTTCGATGAAAGCCATCATATGCTTGATCTGATTGGGGTAGATTGGGGTTAATACGATAAAAATTATAAAAAGGGGTCAACTATTAGGATAAACATTACTTACTTGTTTTTGAACATCGGCGTCGCTTAGAGCCATGATTGGAATTTAATTTGAAGAATAAACCACAAATAATTAATCACAATTAACTTTAAATAATAATTTCAATTGACAACGCCTATTATCAGCTGCTCTCCCAAAATTACGGAATCTAATGTGAGATTTTGACCAATCCCAACCTTGTATTTTGATAGTTCATGTGATAAGACCATATGACTATCCAAAATAAAACCAAACCAATTAAAATTAGCAAGAAAGATAGCCAGATCATTTAGATAATTTCTTGATTTTTAAGATCTATATTTTACATAATACGTTTTACAATTATTCTGTATTTCAAGGTAATAAGAAATCTCAATTGAACTATTTTTTATTCGAAAATGGAATTAACGTAATGGAATTGCAGAATATCGAATAGTATCCTGCTTTATCGACATATGAAAGGTGACATATATATCAAAATTTGTTTTTAAGGTTATATTACTATAAGTTATTTATGTAGTACCATTTTTATGCTGTAAGTACGCAAGTAAAAGTAAATATCAGGATGAATGTTGCTGGGATGGGAATTCCACCACAGCAGAATCCACAACAACAACAGCAACCTCCACAACCTCTAGATAATATTTCTAAAATAAAATCATTAATTGGTCCCTTACGAGAATCTCTTTCAGTAAGTTTCTTTTATAATGTAGTATATTGAAAAATCTAATAGTTATGACTGGTTTTCAGAATACAATTAAGACTGCCGCACAAACCTTAAACCAAAATAGTCAAGTCGATATTGGATCATTGTAAGTAAATATTCTTTTTTTATGTTTGTTTCTTTTCGTATTCAAATTGAACATCTAATTATTATAGAAAAGGAGTTGATGTACAGATTCCTCGATTTGATAAATGTTTAGAGGAATTTTATTCAATTTGTGATCAAGTAGAACTACATTTGGTAAGTCAGTAAATTGCATAAATTATAAAATGTCTATTGATATTGGAGAGATTTTTAGAAAACTTCTATAAAATGCTTGAGTCAAGGAGAAAGTGGTACAAGATATCTTCATTTACCTGTGGCACCAACTCGTAGTGAAAATCTAGGGATTCCTGATAATACTTTGACATACCCTCAATTTTTAAGCACAGTAAATGCTCAAATAGCTTTTACAAAAGAAATACATGATACTCTTGTAGCTGCTGCACAGAATATATCACCTTCTGATTGACAATCTCAGCAAATGTGTTGAATATCTGTTTTGAGTGTAGTGCTAACTTCGGTAAACTTTATAATTCATGTGTGTGATGCAATAAGTTATTGCTTAAGGTTTTTTTTTTTTTGCTTAATGTACATTGTATTATTAATAAGTAGCAGTATTGCATTTAAGTTTAGTTCACTTTGCACAGAGGAAATAAGTATTTTGTATAATAGATACATTCAATGTAATGAAATTTTGTAGCCGTTTCAAATTTTTTTTTTACCTTCGTTAAAAAAAGTGCAACGTTTTTCATTAATTTTCGTTTATAAAGGATGCGTTTGCTTCATCACGATAAAAGCGTGAAAAAAAGTGCCATAACGGTTCATTTTTTCACGCATTTGAGTGAAAAAAAGTATCGTAACGTGTCATTTTTTAACGCAAAATATTTAAACACATAGGAGGCTGCCGTTGTTATGATACACACTGGCATTTGTCAGAAATTAGAACGCATCGATGTGACGCGTCGAGAAAGCTGTTATTGAAGTAGGTAGTTCTTGATTACGAACGTGAAAAAAGTTTTGTATGCAATTTGTGAGTAAAGTTACTTTTTTTTCACTCGTCGGATTTGCGCACTCGCCTACGGCTCATGCGGCAAACTTTCCTTCTCGTGAAAAAAAGATACACTTTACTCACTTGTTGCATAAATAACTATTATTATACTATAAACAGTGAGAGCTAAATGTTTATTATCATCAAAAACTGTAATATTAAAATAAAATCAAAAAAGATATCGATGTAGTGTTTACATAACAGAATAGGCTAGAGTACTTGAGTGCCTCCTGATACAAATTTTACAAAGAAATGTTAGACATTTACAAAATTAAACCGGGTTAACTGAATCAGTCAAAACAACCATAGAAACAAGTGTTGAAACAATCCCACCCATAGCAATTAAGGAGTGATCAGATTAACCCAAGTGAATTTTTGTAAATAACTGTTGAGATAGGCTGAGGACGTGCTTGTTAGATATTTGTCAAAATTTGTATTTTAGGTTGGTAAAACAGATGACAGAGGAAAGCAAAGACAGATTTATAAAAACAAATACACTCCATAGAGTTCTGATTTGGCAGTGATAACTAATTTATAATTTATCCAATGAAAGGGGATTCTATATCAGTGTATAATGTGTTTCAATAATTCAGCAGTCTATCACAATCGTGTGATGCTGCTGTGTCCCTCTCAATGCTCAATGATTCAGTTTTTACAAGTAGCTTCCAGGTGATTCACTTTTTTGCTTAATTTTGAATCAATTGACTTACATAAAAAAATATTCGCCCTATTCACTTAATTTGGATTTTTTCCTAATTTTTGTTATGTATTGTATTGTTATTTTTAATAAAGTTTTTAGCAAGAATGAACATGAAGGATATTTGAAATAGATGGCGTGCACCTTGGGGATACAACAAACTTTCTTTCTTATCAATTATATATAAACTGTATCTTTCCATCTTTATTAATCAGTCCGGCCTCGAGTGCCAAGCGAGGCAGCCGACCCGGTCTCCAGCGCGAGTGTAGTGCATCGGCGACGAATAGTACGGGCTCAACCAACAGCGCGGTAGTCGGGGGCTACCGCCATCCCACCCTCCAGAGTCTGTGTATTGGGGGGCACAGGCCTGGCCCATTTCCACCGCCAACGGGGTGACTTGAGGTCGCACTGCTGCATCATCCCACCCGACCGTCGGTCTTCAGGAATTGGGGAGCTTGAGGACCGCGACCGCCACACTTCCAACCCAACCCAAGATGCAGTAGATGGATCAACGGCCGCTCCACCACCAACCGGTGCCTGCGTAGGCCCGGCCACCATCATCCACTCATCTCAGCCTCTTCCGACCGGCCCGGATAGCTACCGGGCCGCGATCAACCCACTTCCTTTTCCCACCCAAACCCTTGAGCCAGAGGCTCCTTAAGGTACCAATTCCACTGCGCCCGGAAATTCGTCGCCTATCCGCTACACTTCCCGCCAATAATTCCCGGCACACCACACCCATCCCAACTCCTCCACGCCGCATTCCGCAATCACCCGCCACACTGTTCTCACTAGGGTTTTCCGTGGTTTCTCTAGTGGTGAAGGCAAATGCCGGAACAGTTTCTGCACCAGTCCACGGCACACTATACACATCTAGACACCCACACATACCACTCTAACATATACACACTCACACACCCCTCACTACACAATACCAACACCGTTCTGAAAAGAACCGCCGCATCGTGTTACCACAATCATCGTCACAGTGTGACGGCTCGCTGGCTGTCCTTGGGCATTCCACCTGAACATGGGTCATCAACATCGGCGGGGATTCTGGAGGACCCTGCTTCCGGCCTGCTCCACCGTCGCCACCAGACCATCATCGCCGTTGACGGGCGTGCGGACTGCTTGGTGCCTGACATGATGTCGACGACTATCCGCTTTTCCAAATTCACCAGCCATAGAGGAATTAAGTTTCCTAAATGGCAGCCACCTAAATGGTGGCATTTGCGTTGATTCTCTCTCTCTCTCTCTCTTTATTAATTGAAGTATTGAATTAATAAATTAAAATAACCTAGAGATTAATAAAGGATGAAAAATATGGGTTGTAATGCTTAATGAATAAAAAACTGACAGATAATACGACCAGGATGCGTCACGCTCACGTTTCCTATTAAAGCTGTTTCAGACGAGCGATTTTTTTGTCACCCGGTATCATTTCCGCCACTATATGTTTCTGGGTCGAGTGGGCTATGGAATCTAATTTTAATGTGCCATCTTGTTGATTTATTTCAACAACTAATACATATTTGTTTTCTGTCATTTGTCAATTGCCATGTCATTGTCCTGCATTAGTGCATTTAGCAATTTAGTTAATCTTGTGCTGAAATTTGTTATATTGTTCCCACTGAATTATAGTAAACAACTGGAATGACTGCGCCTAGCGGCTTGGCGCTCGAAAATCAAGCCTCGCTGTTAGAAGAGCACGGCTGCATATCGGGTATTTCTCTCTCACTTGTGCACGTGTGTTTTAATGGGCATCTAACGTCCAAGCTACGTTATAAGTGAAATAAATTGAGCTTTTTAATAGAAAGAAGCAAAAATGGTAAAGAATTGTGTTGCCTACGAATGTAGGAATGCATGGAAACCAAATCAGGAGATTTAGTATCACAGGTGAGTTTATTTTTGTATCTAAAATACCATGATTGGCGCCATCCGCTTAACATAACCTATGATAAAATCGTGTGTTTTTAAAATTAGCTGCAAAAGGTGCCTATGCTTGTTTAATTTCTTCAGATTTCTAATTAAGCGGCCAGAAATTTTGGAAGAATGGATTATAGCTGTTCGTTTAAAAAAAATTTCATGCCAAATATCCATAGCTTATTAGTTATTATGCACTTTACTAAGGTTTCCTATTCAGGTCGACCTTAATTAGAAAGGATTTCAAGACATGCTGTGTCTAGCATATTTAATCTTCCAAGTTATCAACATCATCCAAATCCAAAACGAAGAAAGTTGGAACGAGATTTAGAACCGAGAGAACCAATAGAAGAGGTAATTTACTGTGAATGATCTTTTGATTATAATTATAATGCCTAAATAATAATTATCTATTTCAGGTACAATTAATGGAAAGTAGTCCATCCAGCACATCACTTTCAGTTGATGTTTCAACTTAGACATCCCCAAACAAAGTTAAATTTCATTCAATTAAAAACCTTTTTTTAATGTATTGTCTTTTGTAATGAATATCTTAATAATAGGTATATTTTATAATATTTACGGGTGCCCACATCACAGTTGAGCATCAGAATATCCATGTTAACAAATGCTAGTGTATGAAAATAAATCTAATCGTCTTGTATGTTGTTTTGTAATATTTAAAACATCTGAATTCCAAACTAAATTCCATTATTCTTTCAACTTTATCTGTGATCACAAGATAAATGCATACAATACAAAAGCTTTCTTAATTTCGTTTCACAATTATTGTAACACAGAAAAATATCTTTAGTGAAATATGATATTAAAAGCATTCAAAATGCCTGCATTTATAACACATAAAACAGTTGAATAAACATTAAAAGTCCTTACATGAGATGCATGATTGTTACATAAACACAAAGAAAGCCACGTGGTTTCTTACAAGTAATTTTTAATATCTGTTTAAATCTCGTCTACCTCAGCATAATCACAAATATAAAACAAAAATCAAAATAGGTAATTGAGTTCACTTCACCTTTAAAATGGTATTTTTCAATAAAAATCAAAAATGTATTTTACATCAACAGGAAAATAATTTTTTCAGTCTCCCGGTCTATCTCACCCCTTTGGTAGCCACAACTCAAGAGAGCGCGTGTTTCTTCCCCAACCCCCAGCATCCCTTCCTCTCGCCAACCCCATTCCACTCTTTCCAAACATTTCTAGGATGCAGTGATGGTAACCTATTTTTTTCTCTAACGCGCGAAATTTAAAATTTAAACCTGGATATCACAGTTTTTATTATAAATATTGTTCTACTTTTAATTCTGTATTTTATAGGTGTTTTTCACCGAAAATTTTTTAATTGATGAATAACTGTTTATTTGTATTCTAAATTTATTTTTCTTTGTTCCTGGGTCATACAATAATCTATAGATACAAGGATAAATAAAAATAACATCAATGCTGCCTTTTGACATATTTATGTTGCCTTTGTAGGAAATTTGCGTAAGTACGCCAATGATTTTTGAAGTTACGAGATTTATTTATTGCGCATGCGCTACAATGACAATGTTGGCACAAACCAAATGCATTAGCTAAATGCAGAAGGCTTTATCTACGGAGTATATATGATATAAGGATTTCACAGCCCACTGAACCCAGGAGCATTTATGGACACTTTGTATAATAAATTCTCAGAACAAGATAAAATAATCTTGAATTCGATGAAACATTATTGGTATGCAGTTATGCACTGGACTGCGTTATTATACTTTCTACTTAAAAAATTTGTAGTTGTAGACGGATATTTATAATAGTATATTAAAATACAAGTTGCAGAAGGCATCTATTCAAGCACGAATTTGAAATTCCGAAACGAGCCGCATAGCGGCGAGTTGAGGAACAAATGAGTACTTGAAGGACCTTCTGCAACGAGTGTTTTATACTATTTTGTCGCATTATACCATTTTCTAAATTAAAAAATAAAAATTTTAAATCTAGTGAATTTTACGATGGTTAGTGACATTTATGTAGCGTAATTTTGGGCGGCTGTGAAAAAAACTTCTTTTTCATTGTTATTTATTAATTTGCTTTGTTCTTTGAAGTATGACAGTTCAACGCTACCAACATCGATACAGTAAATTTTACTAGTCTATTCTATCACGCCAACGACTTATTCTAACATTCAAATGACGTCATTTGGGTGCTTGAATAGACTTATTCTAAACGCAAAATAAAAAAATTTTATTTTTCATCAAACATCCCCACAAAAAGAAATTCAACGAATTTAAATCGGGTGAACGTGCTGGCCATTTTATGGGTCCCTGCGTCCCAATCCAGTTATTATATATATATTTTAAAGACATGGCCAACAATACTTTCCATTTAAAAAATTCAACTTTGAGTTACAGCGCAGTTATGGGAAGGGCTAGAAAAAAACGACTGACGGCATTGAATTCTACGTTAAAAAATGCCTCAACAATGCTAAAATGATTTTCTTCTAGTTTCGAAAATAAAGGAGTTACAGCAAATTGAAGGAATCGGCCATTTTTTCATTCTTTCTTTCTAGTGAAGAAAGCAAAAGACGGCAGCTTGTATTTATGACAACGGTAATGGAATAAGCATGAAAAATGTAATCTATATAAATAAAACTGAATCGCAAAAATGTATGAAGGCGTATCACTTCACAACGACTGAACCAAATTGGATAATTCTTTTTTTGTTGTGTTTGTTATTATCAGGAGAAGGTTTGTATAAAATAAAATTTCCAAAAAAATGTACGGAAAGACGTAAAAAAACATTTTTTCTCTTATACGTCATTTCGAGTGGTTCCCGAAGTATACAATAGATGGCGCCGCCGGCAGGGTGGCGAAAGCGTCGAAGTGTATGTAAGGAAGTTTTCCCTAACTTTGAGGTAATTTGAAAAATGTAATGGTCAAAAACTCCTTTTGAATAATACAAAAATCATACTACGTGTTTATTTATTGTGATCTTTAGTCACAAAACAAGTCGTACATTACATATTTTTCCGAATACATTCTTCTAAAGTACCAAATCAAAGAAGAATTTGAATAAAACATAAAATGTGTAGGTAATTCAAATTATGAAACTTGCAACACTTCAACATTCGGATACACTTTAATTAGCTAATGTCTCTTTCTTTTTTTTTTTGTTATGGCGTAATACTCATTCGAGAGTCGGCAAACCATCGGCGCTCTTTTTGTACTGTCCAAATGGAAAAACTAAAAATGTGGTTTATTACAAAGCTTTACAATAAAGTATATAAATTCTTACGATTTTTCTTTTATTTTAATCGTAATTTAATTTCGAAATGGAAAATTGTCTTATTTTTTTCATTAGGTACTCCACCCGTGCGAAGCCGGGGTGGGCAGCTAGTTAGTTATAATTACAGTTACTTGATTTTAAAAAGTAACTAGTTGCCATTACAGTTCCTGTAAATATGTAACTAAGTTACTTTACCGTTACTGTCGATTACTTTGATTCTATAAAGAAAATAAAGAAAAACGTTTCAGAGCCCATCAAAATTCAAGGTGGTTCTAATTAATTTTTCTTTGTACTATACAACCCTTAGAATTACACAATATGAAAATATTTATTTTCTGAACATCATCAAAACTAAATTTTAAAATTGATTATTCAAGTAACGCAAAAGGTAACAACCTGAAGTCGTTACTGTTGCACGCTTTTTGTAATTAGTTACAATTACTTTCCTATGTCTTTATAAAGTAACGCGTTACTTCTAGCGTTACTGAAAAATGTAATTAATTACAAGTAACGCGTTACTTCCAATGCCTGAAAAAATGTCACGTACCCAAGCCGTTTTCATTTATCTGCGCTAGGGAAAAAAACAAAAGACGGCAGTTTATATTTCTGGCAACAGTAATGGAATAAGCATGAAAAAGTATCACGAGTACCCAAGCTTTTTTATTTATCTGCGCTAATAAGAAAATTACCCATTTAATCCCATCGAAATTGGACCACACTGTACATACATGGTTACCATGGTTACCCAATTTAACATGGATATCTAGATTTTATCGTCGACAAGCTACAACAAATTTATTTAGGCACGCATCTTTGGTTTTAATACAATAAATCGTTTGCAAAGCATTTTGACCTAACAGTGTTGATAAGTAATGATTTAATGAACCCATCTTATTGGTGGGTCAAGTAATTCGGCTATTCCATTCCCTACACCTCTGCAGTGTAATCTTTCACATAGAGCACCAACCTAAATGTAAAAGTTACCTAGAATAAGAAGTAATAATGTAAATATTATTAGAATGAAATTATAAAAATTGTACGAATTACACAAACACGCATTAGAGGGCGCCATCTATGCTGCAAATAAAAAAGAGCGCTGCTCCATGATACCTCCCACCCAATTAGCATGCCTAAAAGTTGTTGAACGCAACCATAATTCGTGACGTACGCGATTGGTGATTGGTGGACTGACGTTTTCTGTCGAACGGGTTGACTTTTTGTGACAGTCGTATGTTGACAGTTTCCAATTATGCAGATATAGATTATTAATTATCCTAAATTAATTGTATCTCAGTTTTGGAATAGTAACTAATATCACTCATTTATAATAAAATACAAGCATGATAAAATTATTCTCCTTAAAACAACAAAAGAAAGATGGAGAGGCTTCTCCAAAAGCTAACAATCAAAAAAAGGCTTCTGCTGCACAACTTAGGATTACAAAAGGTACGTAAACAATTTCGTCATGTTAATGCGTCATAATTAAATGCAATTTTACTTTTAGATATTAATGAATTAAATTTGCCAAAGACATGCAATACAGAGTTCCCTGACCCCGACGATTTGCTATCATTTAAGTTGATCATATGTCCAGACGAAGGATTTTATCGGACAGGTCGATTTGTATTTAGCTTCAAAGTAGGACCAAATTATCCACATGAACCACCTAAAGTTAAATGTGAAACACAAGTATATCATCCTAATATAGATCAACAAGGAAATGTTTGCCTCAATATTTTGCGAGAAGACTGGAAGCCTGTACTGACAATTAATAGCATCGTGTATGGCCTTCAGTATCTATTTCTAGAACCTAACCCTGAAGATCCACTCAATAAAGAAGCTGCAGAAGTTCTCACAACTAACCGTCGTTTATTCGAACAGAATGTTCAGAAAGCAATGCGAGGAGGCTACGTTGGTGGTACTTACTTTGATCGTTGTCTCAAGTGATTATTTATGCTGTTGGACTGTCACACTGTGTCGTTTTGTTATAATTTAAGTCCGGGGAACGACTGACTGGATAGAAGCGTAATTTCTAATTTATAATACTCAATAATATTCTATTTATTATTTTTATTATAAAACAATAATAGTTACGTTATTATGAAGTCAGTTTTGTGTACCATTTCTAAAAGGTGTGTAAATTATTGGTGGTTTCACAGGCCACTGCATAAACTATTTGTTAACGTTAAATTGACTACAATACCATGTTCGCACTTTGAATTAACTTATATTGTAAATGTGTATTAGGCCAAGTGCTGAATGCATTATTAGTTTTTATTCTGTTATTATATGTATGTAAAGATCACCACATAAAAATAAGGTTGTTTATGAATGTTTGAACAGCAAATCTAATTATTATAATAACAATGTTTATTTTTGTTACTACTGATGGAATTAAAACTACTTTTTTCTGTTAAGAACTACAAGCTGAAGTGAATAAAATGCTATTTTTTATTTACTCAATCTAATTTAGGATGTTTAAATATTACACAATAATAAAAAGGCACTTAATACATAATCAGTACTAATTACAAAAAAGAAAAATTAAAAATGGAGTTTTGCTTTGAAAAACTTTTTAAATCAAATAGAGCTGTACAAATACAATTAATAAATCACCGACTATAATAAGAGTCAATTTCAGTCACAATAAATAAAAAAAACCAGAAAATAACATGCCACAAGTATATGATACGACTCATGAGCCACCAATGGATCCGCCACCTCCAAAGTTAAATGTAGTGGGAACGGTTTGCTGTGTAAAAACGTAACCTGCAATCAAAATTTATGAGTTAGTAATCATAAGAGACTAAAAGAGAACACTTTATTGTTGGTACAATAAATCTTTTGATTTTTTTTTAATTATTCTGTCGTGTTTAAATCATAGTTTGGGATGTTTTAAAAGTCCCAATTTAATTGCTACTAGTTTTTAATTAAAAATAGATTTATTGTACTAATTGATACCATCAAATTCTTATATTTTAAGTTTTAACTTTTTACATTAATGATAAAATGTAATAATAAGCTGACAAGATTATTTTGCAAGAAATTCATGTCATGGACAACAATATATTTCATTGTAATACAATCAATCCTTTTAACAAAATAAGATGAAAATGACATATTTTAATGAACCGGTACAAGTAGAACAATAAATGCTCGTACTGCAGACTGTGGGTTTGCATAATTACTTTATGTAATTTGGGTGATTCAAATAAGTCATTCTGAGTAGCCTCATGTCTGATTATTTCTGCTAACCTAAGAGAATTATTTTTATAACAAGGTCAGACTATGTTTTGAACAAAGTTTTTCCGTCAAGCATCTTATTTTACAAATATAAAATATTAAAAAAGTATTTTGATGTTTCATTTGGCAAATTTCTTTGACAACTGTAAATTACGACATAGGTATGTAGATTTTATTTACAAGAATTTTTCCCGCCAAATTACATAAATAAAAACAACAATAACTTAATGATATTATCATTTTCAGAATCTGACAACTAATAATTGTTTAATATTAGTAGAGTAATCAAAGACAAATTTTAATTCTACAAATTACTCAGAATGATTTATCGGTTCATCATTTCATATTTAAAATCTCTACTTTTGAAAATTAATCCAAAGAAAGAAGGGAATTATTTGAATCACCTATGCCATAAAATGGATCCCATAGCCTCCTTAGACCTTAATCTTTAATTTTACTATTGTAGTATTTCTCCATCTACCAAACGCTACTTAAATGGCCTGTAGCTGTCAGTTACAGTGTACCAATTTGTACACATCTTGTTTATCTTATGAAAAGAGGATATGAAAAACGATACAAAATATGAGCATATACATTTAAAATCACAGTATCATCAAAATAAAGAATATTTATGCATGTATATTCTAATTCTAATTGTTGCTAAGATCATATATATATATGACTGCAAATTAGAAGTCTTAATTGCTTTCAATAATAGCAAACAACTGTGCTTCTATCAATTCAAATGATGATACAATAATTACATGTGTTAACCCAATTTTCTGAATAAGATATTATTTATCAAGATGTGTAAAGAGCATTCAGATTGGGTAGATCTCAAAAATGTGATGATACAAACTGATATCAATGTTAAATTAAGGTGCAATTTTTCTATTCTATGATTGATCCTTTATACCTTCTTTATTTTGAAGAATAAACAATAAATACTCAGCCGAATTTCTTAAGTTTTTTATTATGTATTTATCAGTATAGGATAAAATAAATTTAAAGAAATAATAAAAGAAACTCCCTGTTTATTAACAATTAACAATATTAGCAAATATCTGTTTTTTACCATTTGAAATAATGGGAGAGTAAATAAATCATGGAATTATTAGAATGCTGATTTCAAAGGAGAATCTACTTTTTCACATGCTTTTGCAGCAGGCTTGAAACAATCTCAGAAATTAGCTTCTTAGACATATCTTGCATACAAAAAAGTTTTATCGGATTCCTTAACAATTTTCTTTTTAGCAAGTAGATGAAACTTGATCAAAAGTACTGTAATTTACTTGCCATTTGTTGATTTTGAGTTTTGTTTTAAAAATCAAATAACTACATAACTTATTGATCAAGATCATTTTAATGCTGAGTTGCTAGTTGTTAGCGCTTGTATGTACCTACTATTTTCGTAAGAAGTATCACACATTTTTTGCTCACAGTGATGATAAAAAAAGCAGACACCACAAATCAATTTATTATTGAAAAAGAAAATTACAAACAAGAAAAAGTAGTCCATATTGCATGTCTACTGTGGTTGCCCTTTATCCATAATGAATGTTTGTGATGCTGTTTTGATAATATATTAGTAGTACTGAGAAACCCTGGAATAAACAAGAAACAATTTTTCAAGATTAAATTATTTTAACACTGAAAACCACAAGTACGCAAATCAAACTATTGCTTTCTTTAACAAAAGTTACTAAACACTACTTACTCTACAGCTAAATCTCATTACAATAGAAAAAAAAACAACTGTATTATTTACAGCTAGATTGATGCAGGATCTTGTGTCACTTTATTTGGAATTTTGTAAACAAACTGAGGATAATATCGTCAGCTTATTACCAAAAGTGACCAAGCCAGATTTGTAGTAATTTGGCTCTATGTGACATTTACTACCAGAAAGATTAATCAAGTTGACTAGGATATGATATCACAAATAAGGACTAAATTATAAATTGTCCTTATAATCAGGCAGAAGTGATTAATTTGACTTGGTCACTTTTGGCAGCAAGCCGACACTATGATAATAGCTCAGGTCTTGAAGTTGTTATAAGCAGAACACAAAACTTAAAAATCAATAGTCTTGTAGTGGTCTTGTCTGCACAGAAATCATATATAACACTTTTGAACATCCAGGGCCAGCTTCAGATGTTAAACTAATGAAGCGACAAAGATTAAACTTCTCACCCCTGTATTGCCTCATATGAGATAAGAGTGTGCAAAAGTTTAGTTTCACTTTGTGGTGCACTAAGTTCTGAAGCCAGCCCTAGAAGTATTGAACGTTAAGTGGATAGCAGCAAGTTGTGGGTTTGCCTTTAGAGTTTTTCCTGAGAAAGAAGATTATGTTGACATTGTAAGTTCTGTTACTTAATGCATCTTTATAATGTTTGAGAGTTAAAAGAACCTTCAAACAAATGATATTGTATGTACCATCAGTGGATAGCAAAAATGTTATTTGTGCTCTTGTGTGTTGATTTGTAAATTCTGCTAACAAATTGATTGTTTTATTTAAAAATGAATTCATCAATTACTGGTTTACAGACACTGTTGACGTAAATATTCTGTAAAATGCATTAGACTTGGAGCCTAAGTGCATATTATGTAGGCAAAGACTGTTGCGTTGCACACATACTTAACCACTTTGCAAAAATTCAGAAGAGCAATACCAGGGATGCACTAAGGTGTGTATCATAAGTAGCGGCACAAAATGTAAGTAGTCAGAAATATGATCCACGATGCCTTGGAAATCTAAAACTGTAATTTATGTTTTGTTTTGTATATTTACTGACTTGTGTGTTCAGAATTATTAGCTATAACAATGAAAGTGTTCCAACAAAACAATTTACGAAAACGTGTCTACGCTCTGCTTGGAGCACATAGCAGAAACCGTGTTTTACATCATTTTCTCGCAGAAGGCGTAAGTCGGAAGACAATATATAACATATTTACAAGATATGAAAGTAATGTTGGTGCTGAGAATAAAAGAAAACCCAACTGAAAATCGAATTGGGGTAAGTTCACGTAAGCTTACACGCAAATTCAAGGTGTCAAAGGATACGACCTGCTGTAATTTGAAGAAAATCAGACCGAAGAGATACCAACGTAATGTAAAACCTCAATATACAGAAAAACAGCTAGAAGAAATTCCTACAAAGTGTCGTGCATTACGTCAGAAATTTCTGAATGGTGATGTCATCGGTATGAACGACGAGAAATACTTTACGTTTGCTAACAGTAAAGATGTTACAAACAAAGGCTTTTACACTGAAGACAAAGCAACTACACCTGCGAAGGTAAAATTTATTCATAAATCAAAATTTGAGCCGAAGGTAATGGCGTAGTGCAATATCCAGAAAAGGCATTTCTAACTTTTTCATACAAAGCCGTAAAGGAGAATCAATTAATACGGACGTGTATATTTCCAAATGCTTGCCAAAAATGGTTGATTTTGTAAATAAACGCCATAGAAAAGACAAAATAATCTTCTGGCTGGATCTGGCGTCATGCCATTATGCCCGAAAAACGTTGGAATGGCTAGAATCAAAAAACATACTCGTACCAAAGTATGCAAATCTGCCTAATGTGCCTCTAGCGCGCCCAACTGAGAATTTGTGGGCAATTTTATCTCAATTGGTATATGAATATGGTTGGGAGGCAAAATCGGCCAAGCAATTGAAAACGGATCATTTGTTGCGCCAAAAAAATCGACGTCAACCTGATCCGACATATGATGGAAGGAGTACAGAAGAAGCTGTGGAGAATTGAAGAAAATGGGCCTCTGATAATTTAATTAATTTTTATTTGTTTACCACATATGCATATGTTATAATGAGAAAATAAAAATTTCTTTATGTTTGTTTGATTACTTGAAATTTGAGGTTGAATTTTGTGACGCTACTTATGATACATACCTTATACTTTTTGTTCACAGAATAATTGCATGTATCTGAATAGAATGTAAAAAGAAAAACATAAAATATACAAGCACTTTTATTCTTAGTTGCTCAGCTGACATGATCTTTGTCCGAAACTGGTCTACATTTCTGGCATTCCCTAGTAATGTACTTTAGTTTGAAACAGGGTCTACCGTTTTACTTAGAGCTTACTTATCTGTTCGATTAAAATTGAGAATTGCCCAGATAACTAATTCTAATTCCATGTGCTTCTTGTAAATAAGAAACCGCCTCTAAAAGGGTAATTCACGGGTTAATATTAGTATTTATAACACATGTGTTATAACCCACATGTAGCATCAGATTCCAATTCCAGAAGTTAAGGTAAGATAAATAAAATTTATTAGGGCGAAGGCAATGGCCCTTTGGAGGGCAAAACTGCATTTGATTTTATTTTTTATTTTAAACTTGCTGCAATCTTGATCCAAATATTTAAATCTCTACTATCTGTATCAGCTATGTTGAATGTTTTTAGCGCCAATTATAACTCATAACACGTCCAAATTGTCCATAATTTGATTTATATATTTAAAATGCAAACCATTTTCTTTTCCACCTTCGCCAATGGCAACCACTGAAACAATTTTGATGATTTTTTTAAATTAAAGGTTTCTAATCACAGATAATTTTTAATCACTTTTATCATAATTTTGATGTTATAAACAAATTCAAATTATAATAAATTAACTCAATGTTGCAATTCGCTTCCGCTGAATCTCCACTTGCACCTACCTATTTGAATCAATAATGGGGCTACATCTGTAGGTATAAATACAGGTTGCAGCGGAGCAGATTAAACTATTTCATCACTTTCAGCATTAAAAATACTGAGCATTTGAATGATTTTGTTACTTTTCTTTTGTTTAATTATAAACATAAAATTAATTTACGTTATTTTTACTTGTTTAGAGAAATGTTCAGACAAGTCAATTTTTATTTTTTCTCAAAAACATTGTAAGCAAAAGAGAATGGTTCCAAATTTCAAGAGGACGCCATTTTGAAAAAGAGTATTAAATACAAAGGGTACTTGTGTGATACCTCATTTTGAAGTTTTTACTTACTAGGTTATAATGTCAAAGTTTCAGAAAATTCCATTCACTCAACACAAAATGGCGATCTGTCCAAATGATTTTTGTTTCTCTTTCTAAAGGGAGTTTTCCTATGATTTTCAACAATATAAATTGACAGCAATCAAATTTACTTTTAATAAACAAGAATTGATATCAATAAAGTAGGAAAATAGTTTATTATTTTCAGTTTATTGCCTATTGGTTTCGTTTTGTTGTTTTATTTGCTTATATTTCAGCTTATTTTTTTCCTTGCATTACTAGATTAGTTTTTGTTATTAGTTGTTTGGTTTTCTTTATTGAAAATATGTTTTGAAATTGTGTACCTAGAAAATAACCAAAATATGTTCTCAGATTCTATTCTGTCGAATTTCAACAGGGTTACACTCTAGTTATAATAAAACTACATAAACACGTCATACCTGTAAATGATTACAAGCTCACAGTTTCTTTTTCATGTTCAACCTTAAATTACTTAAAAATCTTTCATTATTGATTTTGTTTTACTCTTTATTTATTACAGAAATACTAGGTTTTAAGGTTATTTTGAAGCAAACTTAAATAATATGATAGCTTTTTGTAAATTTCAGTTTGTTCTTTAGTTGCATCAACTGGCCAAATTTGAAAACGATCCTGTTTTCTTTTAAGATAATAGACGTTAAAAGTCCCACTAGATTTGTGGCACATTATGACATTAGGACAAGCCAGGGAAATCTGACAGATTTCACCCTGTATATTATTGACAGTTTAAGAAACTAGTAGAGGTTAAGTAAATAATTAATATTAGGTTATATTCTTTAGTGTCGCATTGTTTATGTAACTTTGTGTGATTTTAATAAGTTTGACAATAAACTGCAATTATGCATTTTTGTAGCTGTGCTACTGATACAAAATTACATTCTTGTATGTACATTTTAAAACTAGGAGAAAAGGCAACATGAGGTATCAATAGCGAGCCTACAAAAACAAAATTTTCAGTTTTGTCGTACATCAAAATATTTCTATTGTGCTGTTGATTTAGCAAAATAAACCACGACTTACTCTACTGTTTAATAATTTGAGACAGATATTAATAGCGTACTTATGAAAAAATAAGTGCAAAATAAAGGGATAAATTAGATATTACCAAAAATAAACCCTGCTACAGAGTGTTAAGGAATACCACCAGAAAAATAATACAGTAAATTTCTGACGAGTAGACAAATATTATTTCAAAGTCAATTTTTATTTACCCTATGCTTCTTTTGGTAGCATTCCCTAACCCTCTATGTAGCTCGATTTATTTCTGGTAATATCTAGTTAACTATGGAGATTTCGACATTTTCTCACTCCCTATTTTCCAATTATTTCTTCATAAGGAAACTATTCCTGGAGGCTGGGTTATGAATTTCAGGACACCCTGTATAAGTATCATTATATCAAAGGCATAAATAAACAAGTTGTCATGGTAACCAGCTAACTTTATCTAAATTCGACCAGAAATTATGATCTTCAATCTTCATTCAACACTTGTAGCAATGGTGGTTTAATAACATCAAACTGTTCATTCGTTAAAAAAACTTTGTGTTTATGCTTGTAAATTTCAAACGCTTCCAAAACAACTAGCTTGTGTTTGTTATTGCAAAAGTGTAAAAATAATGTAATGTGGTTGTTTGTTAGGATGATTGTGTTCTGCAGTTTAATTAGTAAATTCCTGATTTCATATCGTTTGTTTGTCTTCAACATTGTTTTATTGAGAACCCTAGCAATCTTCTCCAAAGGTTTTCCAAAGTATGGTATGAATAAGTATTTAATGCTCTTGTGTAAATTTTATTTCTGAATGTAAACTATTAATAAAAATTAGAAAATTTATCAATTAATTCAAACGAACGATCAAAACATGCTAGAACATCATCTAGATATCTAAACCAATAAACAATCGTTTCAGAAAGATTTTTTTCAAATGGGTTTTAAATGAATGCAAAAGGTGAACACCTGGTGGGTATTTTCAACCTGCCAAAAATAGTGATATTTCTAAATTGGTGCCATAATTAATGACACTTAAAGGGTGTTTGCCTTGGGTGTCATCAATTATATGAGTTATTCAAATTTTCCATTATAGTTTTGACATATGCATTTTGTCTCCTAACTCCACTTTCATCAAAACATGCATATTTTTCACTTGTGTTTTTGTTTTGGTTATTTGGAGCGTTTATGGACATTGAACCGAATTAACCTGATTGTTCTTAATTACCAAAGACACAATTGTTCCAATGTAGTTCCAACAATTGTTTTCATGGTTATTTTGACTAGTTAATTCAATTTTTGCAAGCATATTTGATTATGCTATGGCTTCAGCTGCACTAACAAAAAAATATAATAATTATTATTCTTAAAAATACGTGAGTGCTGCATTGTCTTCTTTAATAGCTTTTACCACTTTTTACAAGTACAAAAATGAAATGTATTATTTTGCAAACATCATGTATTTGCTACATTAAATTAAATGTTTTGACGTCAGCAATACAAATATACAAAAAAAGACTTGGAACCCATTTGACACCCAATCCTAAAAGTGTAAAGACCTTGGCACCCTTTATAATTTTGAAAACATTGGGTGTTTCAGCATTTCTAATTTTCTGTTTTACTTACTTCCGTTTCATCTCTGTATCACTAATATTTCATTATCCAACAACAAGCACAACTAATGTCATAATAAGTGTCAAGCCTCACATGTCAAATAAAAGCTTAAGATCATACAATCAAACTGGCTCTGCTATTTTATAGTACATCATCAGAAAAACAGTTATACCATATGAATTACAAGTCGTTTAAAGTGATTTATAGCTATTCTGTAAATGCAAATGGAATTGACATACTAACTATAATTGGAATTTACAGCTCAATTAAATTATTGTTAAATGTCAACAATCTGTTTTCTTGTATTAATTCAGTTGAACTTGGCTTATGGTTATTTGTGATTGGTAGGACTGTAGCTAATGCATTAATGCAGGCATAAAAGATGAAAGTTAGCAAACTCTTGCAGTTTGGGTCCTTTTAAATATTCTTTCGATTGTTATAAATTCTTCTTTGGAAAATAGACTGTTCGATAGTTTTATATTCCATACGCCGATTCCATTTGCATTTAAGGAGTAGTTATAGATCGTGCTTAACGACTTATAATGTAAAAAAAAATTAACGACCACAAACTATGTTTAAATGTACAAGGTGTTCTAGTTAAGAAAGCAAATATTCAATGTGTCCCTTATTCAGTTGAAGATAATAATCGACTTTCCTTTTTATGAAGATGGATCGTCCATAATAAAATTGCAAATTTACCAGACTCAATATTTTATATTCTTGTGTTCATTAAAAAAACTCCCCCCCTTAATATCCCATAAACAAATAAGAATATCAAAATAAGAAAACACACACAATTAACTCAATCATAGAAGTCGCTGTATTCGTCCCAGCACATCTAACCTCAAAATCTTAAATGGCACTCCACCACTTGCAATATATCATTGGAAAGGGAATAACAATAGCAATCTTTTGTTGTAAACAAGATTCAAACTGGCCTACTTGATTGCAAGGTATAGCACAAAACGTTTCATCTTAATGATGAATATAAATCGTATTTGTTTTGTTTATTTTGGACACAAAATAGATGAATACAAACATTTCCAATTAAATAATCTAAATTGAACTGTCAGTGTAAGGTCAAAGCAGACGTGAAGCACAAAATATTTTTTTTTAAGATAATACCTAAACATAGCAACTCATGTTTAACAGTTCAATTCATCTTATGTAATTTTGGTTGTTTTACAAAACAACCAAGATTGCACTTGTTTTTCATTTAAAGTACCTATAATATTAAAACAATCGAGATGCAATAACTTATGTAAAGAATACAACTTACCTTTGTTGAACTTTGAGTCAATATGGCTAATTCATTTGTTTTAGTGATTATTTTGAATAAAGAGTAAGTATGATACACACAGTCTGGGTTGAATAGTGTAAATCGAGCTTCTAATGTTAAGTTGTTAGATTAAGTACTCCTTTTAAAGAACTGCCCATTTTCTGTTGTTTCTTTTCTACTGGTTTAAGTTTCTAGTGATAGTTCAATTTACATTATTCAATTCAGAATGGTCTTTTGTTTTGTATCCCAAATAAGCACCAAAACAACCAAAATGTCTTTATTAACATGATTAACATTTATCATTAAAATGAGACTACTTTTGTAGCAAAAGATTGTTACTGTTATTCCCTATTGTTATTTCCTACGAAAATTACCGTTGTTATATCATAAAACATCCATTTCAACATAGTTCAGTGTATGGTTCCTATTAAAAATGCAAATTTTAACAGCCAAACTCTACAAATTTAGTACCACAAGGGGTATTGAAACTTTTCCTACATATAAAGGACATTAATATATATATATAAAGCAAGTTTGTTATATTCATTCATATACACTTCGATATATAAATGGTTTTTCGTTACATTTGTGGTGGTGAAACAAAAAAATAAAAGTTAAAAAAAATTTAACCAATTGCTATAGTGTTGCAGTATAAAAAAAAGATTCTGTCTTATTTACATTATGCAAATTAAACACTGTTAAACGTAATAGCAAGTTGTTAAAATTGCTATTATTTCATTATTATTATTAGGCAATATATTACTAGAATTGTTAATGATTTCAGTTTTCCATCAGAGGAGAAGCGACGTTTTGCTTGGATACAAGCATGTAAGTTGGAAAATAAAGATCTTTCAAAACAAACTTATGTTTGTTCTAAACAATGAAGAAGATTTTGATAGGTTTGCTTGGCCTATGAGAAAACTGACTATACAAGCTGTTCCTGCACCATCTAATGATTATTTTTCTGAAACAAATTGTAAATCCACAACTTCATTAGGGATGCAAATGTCAAGTTATCCAACAGGTTTATCTAGTACTGCAGTTGAAATATCTTCTCATGCAGTTGGGGAATGTACTAGTTTATCTGAATGTTGTAATGATCCCTGTACTTCTTCTAAATCTAATGATGATAAAGGTAATGTAAAAATTTATATAACTACTAAAGTGCATAACACATTATTTTTTATACGAACAACAAAATGCACGTTATGTTGGAGACTTGAATGTGGCACATTTCTTGACACCCAGAAGAGCTAAAAGAAATTTAGAGATGGTCAAGAGGACATATGATATGCAAAAGAAGAATATCAAAATACTTAGGCAGCAAGTCACCAGATTAGAAAAACGATTACAGTCTTTCACAGAACTTCTGCAAGAATTAAAAGAGCAAAATTTATTATCTGAAGAAGCTTGTATTGCTATAGAGGTATGCTTACATTGTTTAGCTTTCATTATCTTTTATTTCTCTGAATGTCTTAGTTCCTTAATTTGGTACGAAAAAAGAATTAGCTCATAATTGAAGCACATATATTCAGAGCATAGACTTATACTTTTATAATGAGTCTTTGATTAAACGAGGGATTAAACTAAATAATTAATTATTATTAATATAAGAAATTTACTTTGTATAATTTTAATTGTACGTGGTTAATGTTTTTTTGCACAAGGCCCTGAGACTTCCAGTTAAATAAAACAAAGTGAAATCTGGTTTTTATTAATAGATTTAAACAAATAATAACAGTAACAATTAACAGCTATTGTCTTTCTAGGAAATGACTCCGGATTCACTGAAGGCAGTTCTGGATCGACAATTGAGAAGCAAAACTTCTAAATATTCTCCTGAACTTAGAGCATTTACCTTAACATTACAGTTCTATTCAAGCAAAGCGTACAAGCATGTACGCCAAAATTTCAATAATTTATTACCACATCCTCCTACTATTAGAAGATGGTATAGTGTAATAGGAGGTGGGCCAGGATTTACTGCCAAAGCTTTTAATGCAATACGGGAAAGAGCTGTTAGCAATTCAGTTATAGTAAATATTATCATTGACGAGATGTCTATAAGGCAATTAGTACAATGGACTGGTGAAGAATACAGGGGATTTGTAGATCTGGGTACATGTCTAACTAGTGATAGTGAAAATAAACCCGAAGCAACCAATGCTCTGGCTTTTATGGCAGTTGCATTAAACTCACGCTGGAAAGTGCCATTAGGATACTTCCTAATAAAAAGCTTAACAGCTGCAGAAAGAGCCAATTTACTAAAGTTGCGCTTAGAATTATTATATGAAACAGGAGCCCAGGCTTACTCAGTAACGTTCAATGGAGCACCAGTTAATATCAATATGTGCAATTATTTAGGTGCCAATTATGATATACATAAATGAATTTCAACCGTGTTTCCCACACCCAATTACACAAGAGAAAATCCTTACATTTTGGGATCCCTGCCACATGTTAAAATTATCTAGGAATACATTAGGGGACAAAAAACCATTATTTAATTCCAATGGTGATGAAATTAGTTGGAAGTACATCAAGCAACTTGATCTTGTGCAAAAACAAGAAGGTTTGCGTGCAGCTACAAAAATTACACAAAGGCATGTAAATTATCAAAACGAAAAAATAAAAGTACAACCAGCTGCCCACGTATTTAGTTGTAGTGTATCTTCTGCACTAATGTTTTTAAAAGAAATTGGTGTTCACAATTTTGATAACTGTGAAGCAACTGCTGAATTTTGTGTAATAATTAATAATTGTTTTGACCTATTAAATTCATGCCATCTCTTAACCAAATATGAATTTAATAGACCACTTTCATATAAAAACAATATTGATTTTGTTAAACAACATGCTGAAAAATATATTAAATATTTGACCAATCTGAAGGACCATTCTGGGACATTATTAATCAAGTTCAACATAAAGACTGGCTTTTTGGGCTATGTTATTAATTTAACAAATCTTTTAGAATTGTACAACTTATTAATAATTGAGAAAAAGATGTCTTACATCCTGATCAGGATCATATCGAAATGTTTTTCAGTGCTGTAAGAAGCCGTGGTGGATTTAATAATAATCCAACTGCATATAAAAAATTGTTATGTTAGGCATCAAATCTCAGCCTCGGGGTATGGTAATTGTGCAATATTGGATGCTACAACAATTTTGCATATAAGCAGTAGTACTGCATCAAGAACATTGGACTGCCTACTTGATACTGAGATTGATCTCGATAATAGGATAACACAGATTGTATAGATAACTTACAATTAGGATCTCTTTCAGCATTCTCTGAAGATATTGTTATGTACATCTCAGGATTTGTTGTAAGAAAAATCAGAAAAAATTTCATGTAATACCTGCTCGGAATTTCTAACTAGTGACAAACGTCATCTTTATTAATAACAATTAAAAATAGAGGGAAATTTTTAAAACCAAGTGAAGCTGTGATACGGCTGTGTATGTTGTTACAGAAAACTATTAAGAATTATAGACATAATATTTACAAGAAAAAATATAAAACACAATTTATTACATTACAAGTAATGGAATTTACAAATGCATTTCAGCATGAAAATATGATATTTCATATTTTCGAACAAGACGTTTTAGATAATCATAGAGTTCAGTTACTCAAATTGATATGCAATGTATATTTAGATGTAAGGCTTCACCACGAAGCAAAAATGAATTGTAAGAAATCTGTTAGAATTAGGCAAAAATACACAAAGCTAATTTTATTTAAAAATGAATAAAATAAATTGAATAATAAAAGTATTTTTATGTTTAGAGATACAAGTGAAATCTATTAAAAATAAAAACCAAAACTAATAGTAATACCTACTTACCCAATGAATATTTCTATTATGCTACCATTTTAAATATTTAAATGCCAACTAAATCTTTAAATTTCCCGCTTCATCTATTTGACTTTTCTCAAGGTCTTCCTAAGTGCATTAGACGCAGGTGCATCAGCGTGTACACAAAACAAAGATGAAACATGGTGAATAGTCTTTGTTAGAAAGAGATAAGGAAGAAAATTATGTCTTAGATATGTGTACTTCAAAAATATCTACTTGTAGCTCAGTCCATTGAAAATATATATAGTCTATGTTTGAAATAGTAATTTATTCTTATGAGCCAATAAGCATCTCTATTTAAGTTTTAAGGGTTTTAGATCAATCATAGTTTTATAGGAACAAAACAGTTCAAGCATATGTTTTCTTCTGTTGAATAAAATCAATTTTGAAGTGCAAATTACAGTTACTTAAAATGAGTAATATCTTCTCCTTTCTACATTAATTTGACTTGCTTCAAACTTATATCTACTTTATGCTCAAGAATATTTTCCTCTTGCGCATATATAAATATAAAATATTTTTGGATCAATGCACATTGTCTTGCTATAAGTCATTAGTTTTCTGTGTGTGTGGAAACATCCTTAAATTCTAATTACTTTACTTAATCTATTTCTTTAAACAATAAAAGTCAAGTCGTCGCAATTCATTATAGTAATAGCAGGAAGTGAATTTTTTTGTATATGCTAAAGTTAAATCATTGAATAATAATTATTTAATTATTTTGTTCAAATTACATTTGGTTATTTTGTTATTGTCAGTTAAAGTGTTGTTGTTTATCAAAGAAAAATACGCATAGTCGCGGAAACCCCACTGCAAGCCATGACCAGTGGTGAGCAGCAACGGCATGTGTACATACAACAGCAGAAAATACAATTAGCAGTATTTCTTATGCCGCTTCATAGTAATTGTAACATCTTTACCATATGTTTGTAGCAACATCCCGTTCGTCACTACTGCCCACTAATCCCAGCGGCACAAAACCTAATTCGTCTAGCCCTTAAAAATTATTATTTTAAATAATTGTTATTTTATTGTGTGTCAGTTTGTTTTTCTTTGTGGCAAGTAGCAAGAATTTTTTAAATATCTTTTCAAATAAGCCAACTGGAGTGGGGCACAATTTTTCATTATAATTTTATACTTAACTACCAAAATAGCAGGATAACTGGATTAAAATGCAGCATAAGGTCTACTCTTTCATGTACATAAGTATTGTTTGGATAGGATAGGATGAATACTTTTTTATCAATTAATTTTTGAATGCAGATATTTTTAAAATAAGTGTGAAAAGTCGGACATATTTTGCCCCAATAAATAAATGCTTGTTTGGAAAATTTTGAAATTACATAACGTTTGCCCAGAAATAAATTTAAAATCAAATTTGTTTGATGAAGATCCGTTAGATAGGTTTTGAGATACGAGCCCTCAAAGTGAGGGGTCAAGACTTATTACTACGAGAGTAGTTTATGAGTCTCTTATTTTTCAAAAACCTAGAATGTAATTATAATAGCTTATTAAATTAAACAGAAATTCTTTAATTGATAACAGAATACCACAATCATTTAATTACTGCGTTGCTTTTTCAACATGTGATTCTTTTGTTTTTTCTAGATCTAAAACATATAAAAAGTATTTCGTATTTTATTAACTTATATGGTTCATTGAATACAAAAAGTTCAAGTGCTTTAGTCTAGACTTTCCTAATCAAATAGATTAGATTATTAATTACTCATCTCGGTATTTTTATTATTCATAATAAATATTTTAATTTTATCCAAATTAAAACATTATTAATGAATAAATCTAAAACTTATACAAACCTCCTTGTTGTTCGATTTTTTTACTTTCACGTGCAGCTTTTCGTTGATCAGCAAGAAGACTAATCTCCATAAGAGCTTTACTTTGTTGTTCGGTAAGATTTGAAGTCAAAGCACGATACCAATCAGGTTCGGTACTTTCTAATCCTACAAACAAAAGAAAAGAGAGAATTAATTACAATTACTTTAACATCATTGTGTTGACATCAAATCCTATTATACTAACTCTGCATAACTTCTTTAAAAACTAAATATTCATCCACTTCACAATTTTCTTCATCTAAAGGTGTAGTGTAAGTTTCTAATGCAGTTTCCTCATTGGGTTCATAATCGGAATCTGAATCACTGTCATCATCTTCCTCAGTGATATTGGCAGATATTTGCATACCAGCAATTGTACCAGAGTTCACAGTTCGTCTTGATAAACTCTCCAAATATTCCTGTTTAATTAAAAAAATGGATAAGATAATAACGCGTGATAATTTAATTTTAAATATTTCATAGTACTCTACTGACCTGACCCTGATCGTCAATTTCGTCTTCATCGGAGCTAAGAACTTCCTCCACCTCTCCATCATCACTCTCACTTTCTTCTTCTTCTTCTGTAAGCTCTTGTGCTTTAGCAGCATAAGCTCTTTTAAGACCATCGAAAAGTAACACTACAGCAGGTACAACTTGAGGTGCTAATTCGATTACAGCAGCTGGTCTTCCTGGAATACTTATGAGAGTGCACAAACCAAGCACGCACATTTTGCGATCGTGGATTCCTAAAAAGCAATCAGCATCGTGCAACCACTGTTTGATAAAATGTGATGTAAAATCTGGTAATTTATCTAAAACTGAAAATAGTAATTGGGGATTGTAGTATAGTGCCGCTATTAAAACTTGTAAGCACATGGTTCTCAATTCACTAGTACGAACTTCTCGTAATAATCTGCAAACGAAATATAATTTACTCATTCCTTTACTCGTTTGCGTCAACTTTTAACTAACCTGCTAGCAGCCAATTCAACCAAAAGGGGTGCAGCACCATCAATACGACCTCTACATTGCAGTAAGACAACTTCTAATAATTTTGCAGCATGGGATTCAGGATCTTCTCCACAATCTTTACTAAGAACTTCTTTGCACATATTATAAATGGCCAAAAGACGCTTTTCATCTGCTAAAAAGCCATCTGTATCGACAGTTATATAATTATGCAAAGATGGCATCATATCAGTGAAATGATCGAGAGCATTTTTCATAAATACTTGATAAAGTAATTCAAAGACGCGCCACATATCAGGCGATATTTGTTTACATGTTAGATCGTAAATGAGAGCAAGCACTTCTTCGTAGAACTCTTGAACTTCGTTTTGCAAAACATGGGCAATCACTTGTAATACGGTTGGTTCTAATAATCTCAATACTTCAGGTTGTTCTTCTAATACAGTAAGCAGTGTTTCAATAGTATTAAGCAGACCCATTGCTGTTATAGCCTTTTCATCAGACCCCTCATCGGTATCTAATACCTAATTCGTCACACGATCAGAAATTCAATCGCATCAAAGCTGATAAAAAAAGTCTTACCTGACTAAATGTCGAAGCAAGATGTTGACATATTTCCACGGCAATGGAAGTTAGTTGTGCTGTAAACACACAAACCAATTTCTGCATAACGCTAGTGACGTCCTCATTTTCAGTTTCCCTAATAATTGTTAATAATTCCAATGCTACTTGCTTAACTTGAGGTTCTACATAACGATGTGAACGTTCCTGATAATTCAATAAAGACTGCAATGCTACAGCTGCCTCGACCTTAACAGGTAATTCCTTGTCTTGCAATAATGCTGTCACAGTAAGCCGTACAGCTTCTGCCAAGACAGCCTCTTGTTTAAAAGAAAATTCACTAAAATAATGAAGAACCCAACAGGCACGGGCTCGCATGTGTCCCCTTGGACTGTTAAATTCAGGGAAGACGTATTTAATAAAGAGTTGGTCAAGTTGCTCGCGATAACCTTTTTTCTTTAGTAGTATATCAGCTAATGTGCCAACCATATGAAGAGCTCCATCTTTTTGAGCTGGTTCAGTTGCTGGATTGTTTAGGACCTGATTTAATAGCTGCATGGTTTTTTGTAACATATCTTTGCGTTTTTTGCAAGCTGAATGAAGGAGGGCTTGGGCAGCGGTCACGGGTGATACAAAATCCTCAAAAACATCTAGACAGAAAATAAATTATAAAGTATGCTAGGCGTAATCATCTTCATTTACGCTTCTTACCAAATTTAACTCTGATATATTCGTGAGGATCAACAGTCCATAGCTCTTCATCCTCAGAAGAATAGCTCATAAGAGGAAATAAAACATCTTGAATGATAGTTGGCATATGTGGCTTAAGAAGACACCATGTGTGAGCATGTGACACAGCCTGATTTAAATAGTTTAACGTCTGTTGAATAACTCGTGGAGGTAACCAAGCTTTGTTGCGATAAGCATCAAGTAGACGTAGCAAAACTTCTAAAATACCATTACTAAATGTTTGTAAATACCATTCGGCAAATTCATTATATTCCTTAGTAACATTTCCAGGGGAACCATATCTTTCAAACATCCGATGTAAGATATGCAAAGCCCATTTTTTGCACTTCCACCATGGCAAATCCGGGCGTTCATCTTCATCCGGTTGTAAAGCAGCAGGGGGAACGGGTCGTTCAGCTACTTGTCTACAAACCTCCATCCACTGGGTGAAAGCTTCACGACTAATAAGGTTTAATGGTAAAGTATATTGAGTTAAAGCAAAATAGATTTTTAAAGCTTCCTTTTGTAGTAAGACAGCTTGTTCTGAAGGATCAGGAAGTAGCCGTGCTACTAATTGGTATAACTGTGGTAATAATAAATTCATTGCTTCATGTAGAGGTCCTCGTTCCTCTGCTTTCTTGTATTCAAAATTCTTTACAAGCTGGTATAAACATAACAAAGCCCCATGCCAACCACTAGCTTCTGGATTTGATAAATATATACTAATCTGTAAAAATTTGATAAATAAATTTTATTGGATAACAATCAACAAAGCTTGTTTTGTACCTTGTCAACTATTTGTGTCCACCTGCCTGGGAAATCGTGTTTAACCATGTTATTTACGCAAGTACATAATTGAGTTCGTATCAATTCAGGTGCATGTACAACAGCATCTACAATACTTTCTCTAATTAAAGATCGATCCTGTTCGTGCAAGGAGAAGGGCATAGGTTGTCCAGGCTCAGTTTCTCGGTCGTGCCAATTTTGGGATATGAGATTTTTTAGGTAGATAGCTCCTGCCTGCCTGACAGGCATTTCACAATCATTCATCATTACTACTTGTAGTAAGGAAGGCGCGAAACCAATGATTTTATGTATCTATCATAAAGAAAAACAATTAGTAGAATTAAAGCTACGTGGTATGTAACAAAAAATGCATGCAGGAAGCACATGTTTTTTCCAACCTGAGCTAATTGTTCTTCAGCTTGCTGGCGTTGGTTTGGGTCAATAGTGGCCCGTAGTAGATCTATTAATTTCCTGGTGTCCATTGTGTTTTATATAATTACAGACTACACTTTAATTTTACTAATTTCTTCACGTTAAAGAAAATTTTTTACGAGGAGTAATCCCGTACCAGCTACCATGTGCATGGTAGCCAACAAAGAAATATGCGGCAATTATTTTTCCCTAAAATTATACAAATGTTACCAATGTTACTAAATTTGGTATTAGCGGTATTAGGCAATTATCATGCGCAAATCTAGGCAATTTTTGACTAAGTGTTAAGATGTTTTAAATCGTAATTACTTAATTAAAATTAGATTAATTCAAATTATCTATAAAAAATTGCAATATAATAATAATCATCTCATAGAATAGTAATCAGTAAAAATAAGAATCTTCTAGTTTTAAAATTTTAACATAAATTTACATCTCGTGACCTCATTTACATAACCTAAAACAACACGATGTTTATGAGAAGATTTATTACATATCTCAACACTAGAAGAAAATATTCAAAGAAATCTATAAAGTAACATATATAGGTTAATTCTAAATATTTATTTTAAAAAGTTTACTTTTAGGAACAAATGGAAAAGTGTAGTGGGTCTCGAAGTTCACGCTCAGATTTATTCAAACAGTAAATTATTTTCTGGTTCTTCAACAGATTTTGCTAGTCCTGTTAATGCTAATGTATCACTTTTTGACTCTGCAATACCGGGAACATTACCAGTTCTCAATAAACGATGTGTGGAAGCTGGAGTTCTTACTGCACTTGCTCTGAATTGTCGAATAAATCCTGTATCTATGTTTGATAGGAAACATTATTTCTATGCAGATTTACCAGTATGTGAGTTATGAGATAATATTAATTGTTAGTATCTGTTAATTTTTAAATAGGCAGGATATCAGATAACACAGCAGCGAACTCCATTAGCTAATGAAGGCATTTTGGAATTTCAAGTATACATACCTGGAATACATAAAACAGCATATACAACTAGGTCTCATATAAAACAGATTCAGTTGGAACAAGACAGTGGAAAAAGTTTGCATGAAGAAGAGCGTAGCTTAGTTGATTTAAATAGAGCTGGTGTTCCTCTGATGGAATTAGTTTTTGAACCTGATTTAGTAGATGGTGAAGAAGCAGCAGCTCTCATAAAGGAGCTTGTTCTTATCTTAGAAAAATTAAAAACATGTTCATGTAAAATGGAAGGTAAATAAATTGATGAGTATTTTGATTTTTATTAATAATACTAATGCTGTTGAGTGTAGAAGGGGCCCTTAGAGTAGATGCAAATGTGTCTGTACATCAGCCAGGTGAACCATTAGGAACTCGCACTGAAATAAAGAATATTGGCTCTATTCGTGGAGTAGCTGGTGCTGTTAATTATGAGATACAACGTCAAATTAAATTATTAGAAAAAGGAGAAATAGTTGTTAATGAAACTCGAGCTTGGGATGCTGTAAACAAGATTACTGTTGCTATGCGGGACAAGGAAGAAAAACAAGTAATGTTTTATTTTGAATAAGTCTAATTCGATAACGTTGAGATTGATTATACATAGGATTATCGGTATATGCCTGAACCTAATTTACCACCTTTACATATTGCAATGGGATCAGTTAAATGGGGCTGTGTCAATGCTGATGATTTGAAAGCTACTTTACCTGAACTTCCTTATCAAACAAGATCACGTCTTAAAGATGATTATGGATTAACCATGGAACAGAGTATAATTCTAGTGGTAAATTGTTATTTTCATTTTATATTAATTTCGAACTTTTCAAGCCTTTTATTGCAGAATGAAGCAAAACTCCTAACAGCCTTCAGTGAAACGATGAACAAAAATGTAGATCCTAAACTTGTTGCAAACATTCTTATTAATGATTTCTTAACTTTAATTCATAAGAATAAAATGTCTTTGGACATTGTGTATGTAACTAAAAGTATTTTTTCTAATTTATAATTGAAGGTTTTTTTAGGCAAGTGGACGGAAAGTATTTTAGTGAAATAGTAGGGTTGCTACAAAATGAAACCATTAATCGCCTAACTGCTAGATTACTTTTAAGTGAAATGTTATATGGTGCAAGTGAAAGTCCTTCTAAAGTAAGTATTGGTAGAATTTTTATTTTATCAAGTTATATAAATCCTAGTTTGTAAAATTTTACAAATTTATCAAGTATTAAATAAGAGTCGTTGTTGATATTTACAAATGAAGACTTCTCATTCATAAACATTAGTTAATGTATGGCAATAAGACACAAGAGCTAGCCTATTATTGTACTCTGTGTTGTAGATAGTTGCAGCACGTGGATGGGCTCAAATTGCAGATGATGAAGAACTCAAAGCATTGTGTAAGAATATCATTGAAATAAATCCAAAAATTGTAAAACAATATAGAGATGGGAAAGTTAAGGTGTTTGCTGCTTTATTAGGACAAATTGCTAAAGAGTCTAATCAAAGAGCTAATATGAGTAAAGTCCCCAAGATTTTAAAAGAATTGTTAGAAAAATAGTAAAATGAATTTACCAAAATTGTCAGCATCTATGTAATCTAATTTATTATATCATTATAAAATGATGCTTGTAGTTTTTAATGAATAATTAATTCCATCTATAGCTGAAGTATAGAATTTCTAGTAAACTGAACTTTCTTCAAAACATATATAGGGGCCTCAACACCGTGCCTTGGGGCACCCCAGATGTGAATGTAAAGACAAGAGTCTTTTTTTTCTAATAGATGTAATTGAAAAAATCTTAAATTATTAGTTGTAAACCCTATAGACTCTGATTACGTGTACTTGTTTCCCTCTTTTTAATCTCTCACCAAAAATGTATGAAATGTTAGATCTCTTCGGAAGAAAACCATGCTGATGCTCATTCACAACAGGTTTAATATGATTAAGAATTCTTTCATATAACACACATTTGAAAATCTTGAAAAATTATTAAGGATTGAGACGGGCCTATAATTATCGATGCAACTCTTGGGCTTAATGCACGTTCCAAAAGGATGGCACGCAGCGTTTTTGCGTTGACTTCCGAAAATTCAATAAGATTACAGAAAAAAGATGCTTACCCTCTGCTGTACATTTCTTCTATTTTATCCAAATTATAAGTACGACCCGTTATATTTACAGCCACGACATTAAGAGTGCTTATTGGTAGGTGGAGTTAGAGAGGAGTTACCGTTCTTATACCGCTTTTACTGGCCAGGTCGTGGATTGTTTCAGTTTACTGGTTTGTCGAATGCACCTGCCACCTCTGAAAGGTTGGTAGATGTCGTTCTAGGGCCAGAACTAGAACCTTATGTCTTCTGTTATCTTGACATCATTGTGGTAACCCCCAACTTTGACAAGCACGTAGAAATTCTCTAGGACGTACTAAGTTGTCTCGCTACTGCTGGTCTCACCCTTAATAGGGAGAAGAGCTATTTTTGCAGGTCTAAGTGGAAGTACCTAGGGTACGTAGTGAATCGGAACAGTTTTCATGTTGATTCTGACAAAGTCAAGTGCATCTTGAATTTACCTTCGCCTTGAACCCCTACCGAAGTTCGTCGAGTATTCGGTATGATTTCTTGGTACCGACGTTTTGTTCCGTTTTATTCTGAGCTTCCTACCCCTTTAAATAAGCTCTTACAAAAGAATGAAGTTTGTTTGGTCAGAGGAATGTGAATTGACATTCAAGCGGATTAAAGAGCTTTTGGTTTCAGCCCCTAGTACAGCCAACTTTGACCATGATTTCATTCTTCAGACGGACGCTTCCGGTTATGAAATCGGAGCAGTACTGTCACAACACTATAATATGGTAGAGAGCTAGTACTAGGTTTACTGTAGTAACTGACCACCATAGTTTAATTTAATTAGATTACTTGAACGATCCACTGGGTAGTCTAGGACGCTGGGTCTTACGCCTCCAGCAGTTTATCAGATTGTTTATCGTAAGGGTAAAAAATATGTCGTTCCCGATGCGTTGTCCCGACTAGTATCGTCGTCGCCTGAAAATTCTCAAGTCGAGTCAAATCATATTGAGATTGTCCAGCTGAAAGTTCTTTCGTACCTGAAAATGGAACGATTAGTTTTTCAACAGCCACTTTTTTATCCTCTGGTGAATTTCCAACAATAAATTTTATAAAAAAGTTTTGTCTGATCACTCAGAGCTTTGAGAGTCCGAAGACTCTTGGAAACCCGTTGTCCCTAAAGAGTACTGTAAACAAGCCCTTTTGAAGTGTCATAACAAGCCCATCGCTAGTCATCTTGGCATTTATAAAACTTTTCATAGGGTTGCTATAGATTGTATTATTGGCCCTCCATGCGGAACGATGTCAACTTTGGTAGAGACATGCATCTTTTTGGTGACGAGTACTTACCATACAAAGGACCTAGAGCTTAACTCTTCAGAATCCAATATCCTTGATGCAGAGATCCGGATCGAGCTGCTCCTAATAACATCAACGTCAGATGGAGAAAAAAAGGATTTATAAGCTTATTGATCCAATAATTGATACAGTTCCATTAACAACTAATTATGTATATAAATGAAGTGGACAATACAATTGTAAGTAACTCCTTGACCTCCAAACTGCTACCGAATTTCTAATTTCCAGATAAGCATGCACCAACGTGCAAATTGTAATCCCTTAAAGAATATATACAATATAAGTAGTGTATGAAATAAAAAAGGTATACGGAGTGTTCGAGTGGTGAACGACGCGACGTGCCTAAGGTGGCATGCGGCCACAAAGATAAGGTGATGCTTTTTTTCTAAATCCCTCAACGAGGTATAGTGCAAAAAATAATAAAATTGCTAACAATTTTAAACTCATCTACTAATAACGGGATGCTAATAAATTTGCTAATTTGCTCTAATTTAGGCCGAAGATGAACAAAGGTTTTAATTTCTAATAACAACTCATCCACAACCTTTCATCGCCAATGCAAAAATTAAACAGCACACAAAATTGGACACTTTCAAAAAGAGAGGGAATAATTAATCAATTTCTAAATATATTTCAAGAAATATGAAAAACCTGAATAAGGGGTTGAATTTTATAAGCAGAACATACATTAAAAGATCTCATTGGTATATGTGTTTAACTTTTTTGACTGAAGTGTAATTTTTGATTACCCTCTATTGTTCTAAACTTAAGTTTTAACAAACTAAAGTGTTGAGAAGGAAGTAGGTACTTATGTTAGTAGGCTGCAATTCGTCGAACTGGCAATTATGTGTTAATAAATATTTTATCAAAAATTCAACAAATTAAATATTAGGTTTGTTCGTTTACTTCACACTAGTGTACACCTTACACTTAGCGTAGTATAGTGTTTAAAAAGTCTAAGACCCGTTTGTCACGATGCAAAATTTTATACATTTTTTTTGTACAAAAATTTGCATACAAAAACTACAATTTTTTACAACAGTAGTTAAATTTTGTACAAATTCTTCTTAATGATCATGCGCACTATTAGTGATACTGATTTAGAAAATGCAGCAGCTCTTACTTTAATTGATAAGTTTATCTAGTGCACGCCCACTACTCCACAAATAGCCTTTCTGCGCCGATCTTGCACGAAAATAGAACAAGTTCTAAAATTTTCTGCACAATATATTGTACAGTTTTTTGAAAGGTATTTTTCTGCTTGCAACGATGCAATTTTGCGTCCTTAAAAACTGTCCAAAAAAAATGTATAAAATCTTGCATCGTAACAAACGGGCGTAATGTGCAATAGTGTACACTGCATTGTGTTCGAAAACTATGGTCTGAAGTTGTATCTACACTGCTCGGTGTTCATAAAAATAGTGTACATGGATGTATGGTTTCTTTTACACGGTCACAAGCTAGTTACAAGAGACAAAACATCGATAGGTTTGTTCCAACACAAATCCCAAACTATCCGTGACAGTCACGAGTGTACGCAGATCAAGTTTGTTCGTTCCAACAACTCCGATTGCAGTCTGAAATTTCAGTTTCAAACCAGTTGCTGACAGTCAAAACAGTTTGAGGATTGTTAACAAACTCCGGTTTGGCGTCTGCGCAGTTGATTTACAAGTAAAAAACCTTAACCCTTTTAAACCTGTTTGTAACTATACAATTTTTAGTACCAGAGTTACTACATAAAATTAGGAAGTAAAAATATGAACGTTGCATACAAGATATTTGATCATATATGCATCCAAATTTTATCATAATATAAAGTGTCCTATTTGTCATCCAATTTTTCCTATGAAATAATATCTTAGAACATGTCCTATTTACACTAAAATGTTTGACAAAAACTGAGGAAAATTAAATCTAAACTGTTGGAAGCCTCTTTAAGTTGATATTGGACTTTTTATTGTTGTGTATCTGCGTATACGAACCAAATACAAACCTAGTAGTATAATTCCTTTAGTTTAATAAGATAACCTATAAAACTATTTCTCATTTAATATTTTTAAAACTCCCAACCCTTTCTTTTAAATCATAATGGTTGTGTTCTTCTCTTTTTAACCCTTCTTTTTCTTATTTTTAATTAAGGTTCTTTTATTTGCAATTTGAGTTTGTGTATATAGACATCTAACGGTAGTAGTATCGACTAATATCCGTTCCAACTGAAAGAATTTCCAATTAGTTTCAAACTATGACCCTGCGCATTGGAAAAGTCAAAAAAGTACGTCAAACCGTCAGGGATTGTTTGTTGGAACAAACCTTAAAACTAGTGTCAGTGTTGCCAACAATGGCGGTTTTCCGCCAAATTGGCGTTTTGCGGGATACTCATGGCGTGCAAAAGTTCTTGTTGGCGCTTGGCGCATTTTTTGGCGCTTAAAGATTGTTTAAGTTTAAATCTATTTTGGCTTTAAAATATAATAACTATTATTACTTTTATTGCATCTCGGCAATACAAGTTCTACAGGAAATCTTAATATATGTGCAATTTGAACCGGTATTCGACGGTGGTGCCCTCTAGTAAACAAACTGGGAATATATGTGATGTTGTTTAAATGAAAAGTTTACGGAGATTTAAATTGGCGCTTAATATAGTGCTTTTTTTTTATCTCAGATGGCGCTATTTGGCGCTTTGACGGAACGGAACTGGCGCTTCTATAAGATAAAATATTGGCAACTCCTGACTAGTGTACACTTATGTAAAATAAACGAACATGCAGATTATGATAAGTTCTTTTGTCATAACAAGGATCATAACCTCAAAAGCAATCACTGATGAGTGATGTGATGATTATTAAATCTTATCACTTAAAAATGTTCCAAGAATAAAATAAGTTTAAAACAAAATTTAAATTATTGTTCTAATAATGAAAACTGCAAAAAACGCAAAATTAATGAAAATCAAAGCGCAGCATTACCAATAGTTCAATCGAATCTTTCAATGAATTCTTTCAAGTTGGACAGACAATTCTTTGATGTTCCTTGTTATAATTTGGCAAATTTCTTGTTAGGAAAACTAATTGTAAGAAGCTTAGATGATGGAGTTGTTTTGAAAAGTCGTATAGTCGAAACAGAATGTTATTTAGGCGGAGAAGATAAAGCTTCACATTCCTATCAGGGTCGGTAAGACAATTGTTATTCTTCAATAGATACTATAACTTTAACAAAAAGTATGTTCTAGAAAGACACCAGGTAATGAACCAATGTTTATGCAGCCTGGTACAGCTTATGTATACATAACGTATGGTATGTATTATTGTTTTAATATTTCAAGTAGTGAACCAGGTGCTGCAGTGCTACTTAGAGCATTGGAACCTGTCGAAGGAATTAGTAGGATGAAAGAATTACGATCAATGAAATCAAGTAAGTAAAAGTAATATAGAGACTATAGAGTAAATTTGTAAGTTGATCATACATGAAATTACAAATTTAGAGAAAAGAAAAACTGAACAAAATACTGAATTAAAAGAATCTGAGCTATGTAATGGACCCTCAAAACTATGCATGAGTATGAATATTGAGAAAGATAATTGCAATAAATTAGATTTATGTGAAAACCATAGTCTTTGGATTGAGATGGATCCAAATTTCAAGGAAGATTTTAAAACGGTTGTAACATCCAGAATTGGTATAGATTCAGCAGGAGAAGAATGGGCTAAAAAACCTTTGCGATTTTATATTTTAGGAAACTGCAATGTTAGCAGAAGAGATAGAAAATCAGAAAATGTACTTAATTCTGATAATGGTTGAAATTAGAATTATTACTGTACTAGTCTTTTAGGATAAAGATAGGTGAATGTATTCTTTGTGTAAATCTAAACAGTACTATTTCAAGTACTATTTTTTAAATAAAAGTTTTTGTATAAGTTTCTTTATGGCTTATTATCACTCATTTAAAGAAAGTAAAAAATAGCCACATTCACAGTATATCTGTGCAAATAGCCCTGAACATGCTCTGAAGTTGAGTTATAACTGGTTATAACAATATAACCTTACATTTTTAATTCAAGAAAATGGTTAAAAGAAAGCATTCTTCTGATGGAACAAGTAAAGCATCTAAAAATATAATTATGGCAAGAGTTTGTAATAAACTGAACAGAGAATTTTTCAATGTACCATCCTATGATCTTGCAAATTTATTATTGGGAAAAATTCTGATTAGGAAATTAGACAATGGAACAGTATTAAAAGGTAGAATTGTTGAGACAGAATGTTATCCTGGTGGAGAAGATAAGGCTTCAACTACATATGGAAATAGGTTAGTTTCAAAATATGGTTTTTCTTTAATTCCAAAGTAAATATATAATGTAGGAGAACTCCAGCTAACGAACCATTGTATATGCAACCCGGAACAGCTTATGTTTACATGACGTACGGAATGTATCATTGTTTTAATATATCTAGCTCAGAACCAGGTGGTGGTGTTTTACTTAGAGCAGTTGAACCGCTTGATGGAATTGGTACTATGCAAGAATTACGGTTAAGTAATGTTTTATGCATGTAACACCATTTATGTTTTTAAAATAGGTAATTTGTATTTTAGAAAAATTTAAACAGAGGAATAAGGTACTTAAGGAACATGAATTATGTAATGGTCCTTCAAAATTGTGTTTAAGTATGGGTGTAACAAAAGATAACTGCAACAAATTGGATTTATGTGAAAACACAAATTTATGGATTGAAACAGATCCAGATTTTGCAAAAGATTCTAAAACTGTAAAGACTACTAGAATTGGTATAGATCGAGCTGGGCCTGTATGGGCAAATAAACCATTTCGATTTTATATTTTCGGTAACGGTAGTATTAGCAAACAAGGTGTAGAAATGTAATCTTTATATTACCTACTTTGCGTTATAATTTTTCTTCTAAATCTGTTAGATACTTTTATACAATTTTAAATAAACTAAATCATGTTTTACTTCTTTCATTAGTTTTGGTTTAATAAACATAACTGAATTGTTCTATAAAGTCAGAGCAGTCAGAGTCATTACCCTGCATTTAGTAAGATTGTTCTTGTTGCTCAAATCTGGTTTATTATTTGAGTAACAAGAACAAGGACCAATCTTGAGCAAAAGTAGCTGTCAGATGTACGCCACTATCCAAAAGTAACGTGTACACATGTTGTAAATTAGATTTATCTGTTCAAATGGTGTCTACGGTAACCCAAGAAAATATTAATACAACAATTAAACCCAATCTTGTAACATTTATATCTAATTATCTATGGTAATTTCTTGAAGTTCAATGTTAACCTGCTGGTAACAAACTATAAAGGTCGAGTTTATATTAACAAAATATTGCCCAAATCATTTACAGTTAGTTGCACGCTTTACTTTTGAGTAGAAGAGGACCTTACTAAGACCCACTTTTACAATCGTTTGATAACTTTATTGAAGATATTATTGCCATGTATACAACTGTTGTTTGTCCTTTTCACAATTGTATCCGTGGCAATAATACCTTCGATAAGATTATCCAATGATTGTAAAACTGGACCTAAATGCAAAGGATGCAGAGTAATAAATAGTAATAGGTAAGTCAGTAATAAGAAGCGTAATAAGTCATCTCAACACATTCATATAAAAAACTAATAAAACACTGGATTAAACCAGAAGGCATCTAGATGCATTCAATATTAAAATGTAATTTTGTTCCTATATAATTTGCTTTTCCAGATTCGGTAATAAATAATTTCTTGCTAAAGACGTGAAGCATACATAGAAATAAATAACTATGTACACTGAAACTTTTACATTTTTTCTCTGACTGATGTGCAATAAAAGCATTCTAAACGAGAGATTAAGGCGGGAAACCATTGTACAGTATGTATAAATAAAAATAAATTTATTATTTAACAGATTTCATTCAATTATGTACGGTGTAGGTACTAAAGTAAATTATATGGAGAAACGGAACTATGGTTTTGTTCTTCTTCTAATTTTTGTTGTCAGCTAGGGTTGTGCATAATTAATAATTGATTAATCGGAAAATAATCGATTAATCGAAAGTTTGATTCTCATTTAGAATAAAATTGATTAATCAATTATTTCCATTATCCCATTTATCAATTACCTGATTATTTGATTATTTAATTAACTGATTAAATGGATTATTAAAAATTAAGTTGTCTACGTCTGTTAATCGGCCATTTTATGCCATAATTAAATAGTCGAGGACTTGAGCAATTACCGAAGGAACCAATTAATCAGTTGTTTGATTTTAGTTTTCCTAATTATTTAGTTAATGCAACTGTTTATACTATTTTCTTTGAGGGTTATTATTTAGTTTCACCCAGGGCGTCGTAATTTACCATAATAATTGTATTGATGAATGAGTGGGCTATTTACAAAACTTATCTAGGAAACTTTTTGTTAGAAAAATTTTTTTTTTTAAAGAAAAGTAATCGTAAACATTTTGATTCAAACAAATCAAAACACGTCTACCTAAAATTTTATATTTGTTATTACTTTTCTACTATTATTGTTTCTTGTGGACTACTGTGAAGACTCCAGACTCATAAGACCTCCCCCATAAATATGCCACTGTGATGAGCTACTGTACTCAAGTAAAATTACGTTTCTGATTGATCGACGTCGTTTGTTAACGAAAGTTTCCCTGAACTTGGCCGGGCTGTGTTTCTAAACTGTCGATGCAACAAATACTGGGTGTTCATTTAATAGGAGAAAGTCAACAGCCAAGAGATGGCGAAAAAAGGAAGCGGGTTTTCCGGGCCACGAAATTAGGCAACACACAACACGCCATGGCACCTACGTTTTCAGAAGAAAACCAAATCAAGTATTCGCTAGCGCCTTTATTAGGCAACCAACATTGCACTTCACTGTGTACTACGTATTTCAAATAAACAAAACTGAAATCAAGTATTTATGCGAGCATTAATTAGGCAACACACATTACACGCCGCAGCCGCCTATGCATCTGAAAAAAAAAACAAAAAAGAAATCAAGTATTTATAAGATCACTGATTAGTCAACACACATTACGTTTCATGACTAACTACGTTCTTAAGAATAAAAATGAGTTAAATTGAGGCATTTATGTACGACTTTATATTAGACATCACGCATTACATATAGTATGAAAAACTATGCTTTTAGAAATAAAAAGAAATAAAAAACAAGCATGTCTCAGCATTTATTAGGCAACATAAACTACATGTCTTAAGAAACTATACTATTCGCTTTGAAAGTGGTGTTGACGGAGTTTCATCAATAAAAGCATTAATTTACTACTGTAAAGCAAGTGATTAATACTTGGTTTTTTTGGTCAATGTTTATACAGTATGCCCATTTTACGAGTCCTTCCCTGAATGTTTGGAAATAAACAACACGTGTTACAATTCAGAGCTATCTTTACGTAATTGTGCAGTATTTTTAACTGAATGCTCCAGACTACTTGCCACTTCCACTGCTTTATGTAGATTTAAGTTTTTAATTTCCAGTAACCTACTCTGAATCCTTTTTGATTTTTGTCCAACAACGAACTGGTTACGTAGCTCTGATTTCAAATAATCTTCAAATTTGCAATTTATGGCCAGCTTTTGTAATGCCGTCACAAATTCTCGAGTACTTTCACCTTCTTGTTGCTTCCTTTGGTAAAATCTGCAATTCTTAGCTATTTCAGGAGGTTCTGAATTGTTTATAATACAGGGTGGTCCAAGATTCCGCTCTAGTAAGATGATAGCTTTATGTTAGGAGATAGAAACAAATTGAGAGCAGAGACGCCATAGTGCCTCTAGAAGCATAACCTAAAAATATTTTAAATTATACATGGTGTTCCAATTGTTTGTGGCAGTATCTTACTTTTTTTTTTAATGGAACACCCTGTATATTACTTTATTTTTGGATTTTCTATTACATTTAGATTCATTTTTATTAACCACATGTTTGGTCTAAATTGTACCGTTTCCGAGATATTTAATATTGTTTGAAAAACTTTAGTTTTACATTGTTTTAAAAATTTTAAAATGTATCTGGAACTAAACAGCATAACACAAATAACTATTTTAAAGCTGAAGCTATAATATAAGAACTAGTGATGCAATTTAATTTTAGAGAAAACTAGTGTTCGTTACTTTAAAGGGGACCACAACATAAAAATTATAATTTATTCTTTAACATATTTTTCTAGCCCGTTGAAATGGAATTCAAATTGTGTAACAAGATACATGCAGAAGTATATAATTATGTCACCGATGTTTTTGAAACTTGGTATCTAAGCAGTACGGGTCAAAACGTTAGACACGTGTTTTTTTGTATCGGCTGAGCTCGACGGGGTAAAAACCATCTTCGAAAATCCGCTAAATTTTATTTAAAGCCCTGCAACTCCCTAATGGTAGTAGATATTGAGATGCTTCAAATAACAAACTTTCATAACTTTCTATTTCTTTCTTTCTTGATACAAAGAAATCTCGTTTGCGTTCACCCTCAACTCTCACCCTCTGAAACCTACCCCCTTTTTTATACTTTTTATTGTTTCTTGCTTTTGTTTGGAAGCTACTTACTATGTAATTTTAAGAGTTACGAAGATGTATTTTGTTTTTGTGAAATTCGCATTCGTTCCACAAAAACAGATTTTCTAAAATTTGCCGTTTGATGAATCTTAATTTCAGTTTTTAATGAAAAATGATGCAGATAAAACCTCGGGTTCGTCTACAGTCTAGTTGGCGGCAAAATGACCATAGTAGTTGAAGCCACCAATTAATAGTAAAATCTTAATCATAATCTTGACAAAGGGTAATATACGATCTGACCCTAAAACAAAACAACTACTAAACATTCAACCCTTTTGACAATTCAAAAGTGTTTTGGGAGTTTTTACTATAATAACGAACGACAATGACTGAGAAGTCCAAAATCGTAAAGTTGTATTGACAGGATCTTATAAAATATGCAGA
>VTPC01002611.1:41540-52729 GCA_011009095.1 Ignelater luminosus | reverse complement strand
TCTTCTTTTCATTAGGAAGTCCTCGGTTACTATAAGGTTTCATACTTATGTGCGATAGAGGAAAAACATCAACTGCAACTAATGTGTAAGACACAGGAACATTTTTGTCCAGTAAGCACTCATATTCTGAAAAAGAAAATGTCCAGCGTCGATTCCTTTTTTTAAAAATGATTCCCTAATACCTACATCGACATATAAGAACCTATAATTAGCATCAGCAAAGGCTAAAAGCACAATACTATGACTACCGTTATAGTTATAAAAATAAGATCCAACACTTCTTGGAGCTTTAAACGTAATATGTTTCTCGTCCAAGGCATACAGAGTGGAAAATTTCAAAGTATTTCAAATTGTTATAAAATATTTTGCCATTCATTTTATGAATTTGGTATCTAAAAGACAAAAGGCACTTACTTTAATAATCATAAAATTTACCTATAGATACGTATTCTTCAGATTATTAAAAAGAGATTTGCAAACTTGTGGAACTATAAAGCTTACAGTATTGTGCTTTCATGCATTCTTGTTCTAAACATTAATGATCTGTAAGAATCTCCCGTTGCTAACGTAATTGCTAATCTAGAACATAAAAATATAATTACATATATTCATATTCATGTACTTAGTTAATTCATGTACTTATAATTATACGTACATGAGTGTAGGTGAAATGGCTTCTCGCATATTAGTGCCTTGTTTATTTAAGTCCTTTTAGTAATTTATCAAAATGTGTCTCGCACATACACAAAAATGACTTGTATGATTCTGTTTCTAGATCTTCAATTCTCAATTCATTCTCCAACATAAATAAAATCTTCCTTATTGTTCGTAATTACTATAGCAACACCACTACACAATAACATAAATTCATCATTCATCAAGTTCCTTTTCTGTTCCCTAACTAAAACATCAAGTAAATAAACGCTACACATTTAATCAAGGTGCATACTCGTAAGATCTTTCTTTCAGAGCAATTATCATTATAACTACCTTGTAATGTAAGTATGCGCAAGTCAAATTTTGGGAACATTTCTGACTAAGTTCAGGTTAAAGAGATTAGGTAGTCCAATCGTTCGATTTTCGGCTCATTTCATTAGTTCACCTTAAACCCTTAAAGAGTCATAAGAGACATGTCATGCAGATACAGTTACAATACCAACTCGCAGGAAGATCAATAAAAATCAATCCAGTGACCCACAAAGACGATGGTAATCAAATAAACCAGCCAAAATAGTTTTACGCAATACACAAATAGAAATTGAAAAGAAATAAAGCAGGCGGGAATAACATAATAAGTAAAGCTAGGAAGTTTGGCTTGGTAACAGGGTCGCATTTGGGGAAACAAAATTAATTTTTTTAAAGCATTTTATTTTAGGGATTTAGGGATTCTACTATATTATACTCACGATCCTCCTGCATGAAGGTTGGCCATGATATCTTTTTTTGCTAAGTTGTTATACCTGAAATATACGCAATAATTATGTTAAGTTTGACTCTACAATTTTTGTGTGAAAAAGGTAAACTATGTTGCCAGAAGTATCGTGTTCGACTGATGTTCTCAGAGCACTCTAGAGCAGTCAGTCAAACGCACTACAAGTATAAGATCAACTTAAAAACTAACTGTCGATATTGTACGACTTTGCTTTAATAATAAAACAGTTAACAAAATTTTCAACTTCCATTTTCCTTCTTGTAAATGACAAAATATAAGAAAAGTCGAGCTTTCCAGAAAATATCTTAATGGTTACTAATGCTTGCAATTACAATCGACCATGCCAAATTTTTCCGTTTATAATTTACACGCAAACTAAAACTAATTTAACTCAACTTTTCAAAGAAACAACTTAGTACTATGTTTCTTTTTTAAATAGAAACCTTCAACTGTTTACCAAAACAAAGGAATGAAAACAAAAGAAGCGCGTAGACGGGAAATCGCCAACATTCAACACTTCAAGTTTCGACATTGTCCAGCTTACCAAACAAAGGGGTCGAAATGTGAAAGTCCTCGCCCCTACATCAGGCCGGTGGTAACATGCAGCAGCGTGTGTGTTTTTGTGGGCGGCCGATGTTATCATCATATAAAGTCGGATAAATCTCATCTGTCAGCAACAGTGAGGCCGGACAGCATTTTATGGAGCTATCAATATACATCCGACACAGTGTCGCAAACAGACTTGATACTTTTATACTACCGTCATCATCCTCGTGTCGTTAGTAACACTTTTTTTTTATTATAAATATTTTTTAAAAAAGAAAAATTAATCTTGATAAATTGAAAATAACTTGTAAGACAATCGTTTAAACGTCAATAAAGAAATTAGTCAAATCGGTTTACGCATACCTGCGTTATTTGTTGCTAATCGTTTTCCAAATATCTCAGATATATATCCGATATCAAATAGGAAATGGAATGTAATAACCAGCCTACGGCGTTTTGTAGGGGTTGGTGGATTAGCAATTCAGTTCAGCCACTTGACCCACGCTTCAAATGGTTACTTAGCAACAATTAATCACATTCTATCGTTAGTATCAGCTTACTGGATATTAACGTTTATACACCTCCCTTGCAGTAACCCTAATATTGGGATTTATAAGAAAAAATCCGAACCAGTTTTAACTTACAGATTAAAACGATCATAAACAAGCTAATAGAAGGGGAGGAATATTAACTTACGCGATTGATATTGAAACCGATTGTTTAGAAAATGATGTGTTTTTATAATATTCCGGTAATATAAACCTCCCGGAAATAGTTTGGCACGTCTATAGCGGGAAGTGACGTCGAATGTTTGTGAGGGAGCATTCAAATGCACCCCTTTAGCTGATGTCGCTCGTTCCGTCTTGAGATGCTGAGGGTGGAGCCCATGAATATTATATTAACAAAACTCGACGAAGATCTACACGGGGGATGTAAATTAAATTTCTCTTTGTTTTCATATCAGAACCATTATGTTATGGAATAGATATGAGTTTTTTTATACGCAAAATTAGAAAACAGCTTTAAAACTTTAGATTTATATAAGTACGAATTAATCTTGTTAATAGAGTTTTATGTTATTACTTAGTAATGTATTGATTGCAAATTATTTTGCAGTGGACAAATGAATTTCTCACGTTCTATGTCAAGAACAAACAAATAAAACCAATTGAGGATTAGGTTGGAGGTTTTTATCACACATGTAGCAACTGCATCGAAATAGGAATTACAATGACTCACGTTTCTTTGTAATATGAGAAAATAAAAACGCTAGATTTTTTTCGTAGCCAAAACCAAAGAAAGTCTTGTTAAATTGGAACAGATGGTTCTGATTTTGTCGGGAATAAAAGAAAATTATCGCTTAATTTTTGAAATACGATTGACAAGTTAGTATTGTTGATTGTAGATACAAGTCACTCATCCTGCTTCGCTTGGTTTGATACACAAATACGCGTTTTTGGCAAATTTTTTTGATATAAATTAGTATTGCGCATCTTACACCGTAGTTGTCTATAGCTGCAGAATTAATTATTTTGTTCGGTGATTGATTGATGACCAGCAGTGCGGTTCCTAAGGCATGAGTCGCCCATGTGCAAAACTACATTTGCCGCCCCTTTCTATTATGTCAGTATATTTAATCTTTATGTACTACATTAATCCAATCTGAATCATCAATATAAACTTTATTTAACATACTTATTGAGCACAGAAATATTAATTTAAATTAATGCTAATGGTTCATTCTTCTTAATAACGCGTAGCCTTCAAACGCTCTTCATCAGCTCTTTTACGAAATTCTATGCTTCAGTCGCTTTTCATTTTGAGCTTCTCATTTGTTATCATAAATCTTCCTCATCAGTATTGCCCAAACATCTTTGAAGGGTTATTGTTTTTAGATACAAAAGATATGTTGTCCTCTGGAGTAATGGTATAATGCCAAGCTGGGCCAAAACATTGTATCATCCTAAGGATGACATGTGTTAAAGAAATCAGCCCATTCCGATAAAAATTTACGAGTGCAACTCTCTCGATTTAACGATTAATTTCATGTGGTCACGAAATTCCAGCTGTTGAAATTGCACATCACACTAATGCTTTGTCGGAAAATTTAGCGTTTCCTTTAGATTTTACATTATTATCTAGACAATCATCAATATTGTCAGAATAGTAGTAGTAGTTGGGAAAGCTAAGTCCCAGCAAATAGGTCTTTACAGCCCCTTTTTAATAACCTTACGCCATTTCTTTAACCATCTCTACGACCATCTACTATTCTATTCTCTATTCTCTGCCCAAACCTACCTGACTCCCGTACAAACGTGAGGATGTTAGTCCAGGCTAGATAGTTCAATTTCTCCTTTGTTAGGGTAATGGCCTGAAAGGTCTTAAACCCATAGTCCCACATTCTCCAAAAAAGTTAAAAAACGTTTCATCGCTTTTCCTACATTTAGGACATGTCGAGTCTTCCTCTACTTCTATGAGCGACAGGTACCTTTTTAAAGTGTAATGACCTGTGAGGATCCAGTTAAAAGACTTAGATTCCTCCAGCTCCTGCCTACTAGTCACTCTAACTTTGACAAGTTCAAACCAGTTATATAATCTTTTGCCTGACGATAGTCACTGACTCTTAGCCAGTTTAGCTCTTGAGTCTCGTAAGTCTATGCGTTTAGTCCTAACGAGATCTGTTGCCTTGATATTCTTAGAAAAGGTTTCGGTCCTAAGTAGGTATCCTCGGTTTCAAATCTAACAAGTTCATCCGCCTTCTCGTTGCCATGGATCTACCTGTGCCCAGCAACCTACACAAGGTTGACCTTCTTTGTTGTGGCAAGTTCTTCCAAAGTGTCAGCACACTTATGCACAAGAGAATTTTTTGTTCTGGTTACGCAGACCGCTTTTAGTGCTGTAGATATATATCTTTTGTTTCGTCGTACTCGCATATTTCTTACACTGTAGAAAAAGCATAGTTAGATTAGCAATGTGTATAATTAATACGGGTGTGGCCATACGAAAATCGCTATTCGACCTCTCAGACTGTCATTTTAACAATGTTGTTAGGTATTTGACTAGTAGAATGCAATGCAACATTGTTAAAATGATAACTTGATTGGTCAAGATGACAGTCTGATTGGTCGAGTTAACAAGCTCGTATGGCTGTGCCTACTTTAACTATACTTTTTTTTTAGTGTATGCACCACTAATAGAATGACACAAACTTTAGCCTGAAAAATCATGGTGTGCTTTCTCAGAACGAAGCTCTCTTGCAAATGTGAATTTTCTAGGCAAATGCCTGCTCCTAAGGATTTCCTGTCATCCATACTTGATGCATACGTCTATAAAACCAGCGAGTTGGAAATTCACTTTACTGCTCTCCCACTGTTTCTTAGTTGTGATTGTGAGGAAGTACTTTCTATGTAGCTTTAACCGATCGTCCGCCTGTATTGCTCTGCAAAAACACTTTTTTCTTCTTTAACTGGCCTATTCTGACGTGAGTCGTGTTGTACCTTGGCCAGCTTTTGGGCGACGATGGTGCATTCTACACTAGACCAGTTAACCACTGAACTATATAGTACTCTAGGTCTGATAACTGCCATGTAGATGCAGTAGGCTATCTGAGGATTAATTTACCAGAGCCTACCTAACACCTGGCATAGCTGCCAGAGCGTGGCTACCGACTTTCTAAGATCATTTCTAAGTACTTGACCTTCTATGCGAGCAGTAGAGGTCTACCGTACAATATGAATTCTCTTAAATCATCCGTTTTCTTTCTCTTGGTAAAGAGAATTACCTCGGTCTTAGATGGATTGATCGAAATTCCATTCTCATGATACTGCAGGCTACTTGGACAGCTGACTAATACTAGCCCGTCGTTTGCGTATATCTAAGCAAGAAAGCCGTCAGCTGTTAAGCGCTACAAAAGACCATCCATTATTAAATACCAAAGACGGGATGAAAGACAGCTGCCCTGTACCCCGATGCTTGCATGGAAGTCTCCTGGAGCAGCTTTAACGTTTCTTACTTCCACTACAGACTTCACCCAGCTAACCAAAGTGGGTATTACTCCCCGGGTTTGCAGGGCTATGACATTGTCAGTGTAGAAATCATTTCCCTTAGCTTTCGAGTTTTCTAATACGTATATTCAGAATATTTGCCCAATATCATATACAAGCTTTCGCCTAACTAGGTTGTAGATATTTTTACAAATTTTCTCGTTATTAGAGATATAATGATGCAATTCATCTCAAAAATCCAACTGGCATTAAAAGTCAGGGAATTGAAGTAATTTTGTTTCGAATAGCAATTTCAGAATTTGCTATTCATAATAAATATCAAAACGTTGAGAATTGTTTCAAGACTTTTAGGACATACGTTATTGAATACTTAGTGTACTTTTTTTATCAATCTTATCTTGACGAATATTTGTCAAAATTTGCCGCCCTCCTCAAGGCTGCCGCTCGCGTGCTGCGCACACCTTGCACACGTGCTTGAAAAGGCCCTGATAATCAAACGACATCGACAGAACTATTTTATAGAAAGTTAGTAAAGTGTCGATATCGTGAACGGACTAGTCATAAATAGTACTTTAGAGTGCGGATATTTGGGATGGTTCGCCGATAAGGCAATGATTGCAGCAAATATTTCATCTAGATACACCTTGTTGCACCTGATACATACATACATACACTAAGAAGTGTAATGTTATTTTATAATGTTTGGAACTATATGGTACTGCAGTGATCATTGTCAATGTGCAATTACAACCGAAGGACTATATCTCTAACAGTTTCTCTAGATAATCTACAGCGCTTTTTTGAACTGTAGTTAACGTCACGAGATATCTACCCATTTCTCTGCTACGTTGCCTGAACGTAAAAAGTCTATTCTTTGCATTTTGAATTCACCGACCAAAGATAGGTTCTAATTCCATCAAAATATTCCAAAATTTGTATTTCTTATCAGAAAGGTAACTAATTTAATCGATAAATTATGATATTGGTAGTTTACCGACGTTTAGAAAATAGGCCTATATTGCTTTATTTATCAGTTCTCATACCAGCTTACACAAGTGGTGTGCAGTAACTACGAAAAGATAGAAACTCAACAGAATAAAACTACGTATTAAACGTAATAGATGTTAAAGAAAATATTTTAACTTAATAGATTATTTCTTCCGTTCTTAAAGTGTAGAAAGTACCCACCAAGTTTGTTCATTCATTGATCTAAGAAATTATAATTTTAGTTAAAGTTAACTTCTTATTATTCTTTTTCTTTTTTAATTCTTGTAGCAGCTTCAGAAACAAATATTAATACAAACAGGGTATTTGAGATAGAAATTATATGGCCTAGTGTCTTCAACATTAAAAGATATTATCATTATGTATCTATCGTATCGATCTAGTAGGCTGAGATGTAAACAAAACATTAAACTTTAAATTTTTGATTTAATTCTAGAAATAGAAGTTTTACACTAAAATCATATTTACGTTTTGGCTGCCCAGACCGAAAACATGATTGAAATAAAAAATGGATCTTACACCCTTGGATTCTAGAACGAATAGAGATTTCGAACATGACAAAACATTTATTTAGAAAATAGAAAGTCTAAAGCAGTTAGGGGAAGGTAGGGTAATGACTAATAAGAACGGCCTCATATTTTTTTAACAGATGTTTTAAAAAATGTCACATGTTCTGTACAGTCATACCTGCTATTACAGTAATTTGTAGCCCCATCAAATAGCATTATATTGTTTTCTTCAAAAAACAAATTCAAACGACTAATGCGACTTTTTGCAATTTCCGAAGCGTAACATATAAGAATCGATTGTTTTAAAAAGTGAAGGTTTATGGCTTTCATTTACTATTTTTTCAGTTTTTTGTTTTTTGAAATCAAGATATTACTATGTTACCTCACAAACTAGCATTTTTGAGGTTATAAGAACTTGAATTTCTTTTTCAAAAAGCCCGGGATAGCTAATGTAAATTTAATTTTTAGATGAAAAATATTACACCACATAGCTTTTCCAAACAGAGGTCGATACCAAAAACGGTTTTCTGATAAATAATTTATGTTCGAAGTCAAACCTTTACCCCTACCTCATGATACTCGGATAGAAAATCATAATTTCCTATTTTTTATGAAAAGCCGGACATAATGTTTTTTTATTTTGCTGATGTAGATTTACAGAAACTGAAGATTCCACAAAATACAGATTGCTAAAAATGATGTAGATATAAAAATGACTTTCAGTATAACGAATAGATCGCAAAGCGAAATTTAATACTAACTATTTTCTGTGTGAATTGCAGCCCCTTTTTATAAAATGAAAATTAAATATACTGCACGCTGCTGCTAAAAAGAGGTAGGTAAGGGCTTTCGTGGTATTAAGTGGCTATTCATTGATTTGAGAGCGCAATTGCAACGTTGACAAATTTTATTGGGAGTTATCTCGATAAGATTATCCACACTAGTTTATAAAATTATTAGAGATAAAAAACATCTTTGAACAACAGAAATGAAAAAATATCTACTAAATATCAAGTTGTACAAGTTCATTGTGCAAAAACAAGAATAAGGGAAAACAATGGAGTAGAGGATTATGAACGATTTACCTAGGGAAAGCTTCTGCTGATCGGATGTTATTGGAAATTATTTTAATAAGGCGACCCTTCTGTATACGTCTGTACTTAATCCTCTCGTATATCTAAACATTAATATAATACTACTCAATGCAAAACATACAATAAGTAATACCAGATTAAGAAACATATATTTAAATGTTTTTATTCTTAAAATAGATGTAACAGGTTAAAAACTAGCAATTAAATTCTTACTAAATTCAAAATTCAATTATTTTATTTTATCGTCATACCCAGACAAAGAGCATGATCTCTGGGATCACCCCATCTTCCATAAGATCTAGAGGAAAGATTGTATTGCTTAGAAATCAAATGAAGCCGTTCAGGAAACAAATAGTCGGTACTATCGTGGACCAGTTTGCTTACTTTTGCTAAGTTGACGTTTTCACCGCATTTTCCAATTCTGTAGCGTGAGACACTAAAAATTATTAATTTTTAATTAACAAAAAGAATTACAGTAATAATTATTTAAGTGTTTCTGTTATAAGGAAATTGGCGAACACAAACTTTCGTGAGACTTTCTAAAACCAGTGCTACTCTTTAGTTAATCATCTTACATAGTCGCCCACGAGATGTTTTTTCAGAGAGGGACAGTGTCAGAAAAAAGTTTTTCAAAATTTGATAGTTTCTTGCTTTCTTTCTAACAGTTCAAGAAAAAATACCATCACTGAAAAACAAAAGAGCCACTGTTTAAAGAGCAAGTGTTTCTAATGGAACGTCCTGTAGTTTATTGAATAATTAGAATGATTATAAAATTTTGAATGCAGTGCAGCCTAGGGCACCGAATTGTCGTAATTCCTATAGTTGCCAACAATATTGTTTTATTAATTGGTTTCTTGTTATTTTGTAATATTATTATTATTATTTTCCTCTTTTTAAATGTATATTTAAATCAAAGATATTTTGTTTTTTGAATTTGCAAAGCCTACCTTTGATAATTATTGCTACGACCTTACTTTTTGCCTCATTAAAAAACTAAAAGTTGTGCTATATTCAAAATTTCATAATTAGTATAATTATCCAATTCCATCTCCATTTAAAAAACTTATTTTATATAGTTCGTTGGCAGAAATGCAAGTAACTATACCAAAATTTGAATTTTTTGAAAAACCGTATTCTGACGAAATTAAATAGTGTGTAATGAAAAATCAACCATATTGTGTACATTTATTCTAAACAGTAACGAAGATATAACAATATTAATGTAATTTGCATAATCTAGCGTGCCATCATTTTGAGAGAAACTAGAAAAATGGGTAGCCAATAATGTTTTCCTTGTAATGAGGTAATTAAAAAACCTGTTACTGAATATAATATTTAATAAAGTATTTATTACAGAAAAAAAGGACAACCACAAACAAATTTCATTTCAACTTTTTTTTATAGCATTTATTAGTTTACTGAATGACACATTTTCCCAGTGTTGATAAACGGTGCTATTTTTCTCCAAATAAACCCTTCCCATTAAAAGCCTCCATAAAAAGAAGTTAAAACGGGCGATGTCTGGCAACCTCGGTGCCGAAATCTATTGGACTGTGAGTTCAGATTCATTTGTTTGAAAAGTTATGTCTTAAAAAGTTTCTTGTCAAAAGGCTGTCGAGTGCCGGTGCTATATCTATCTGAAACTAGGTAAAAGTTCCTTCGTTAAGAGGCTTGTTAACTAAAAATCCTAACAAACATTGATTGCATCCACAAACAGTGATGAACAGTAACGATGATTAGTGATTACGCACTGTCGTCAGTAAACAGGGTGCTTTTGCATTTTCGTTTCTGAGAAATGACGTTTGCTGCCAATCGTCCAGAAAGTTTATGATGCCAGTGCTACCACTTGCTGTCAACTCGTGGAAATAGTTGAGCATCTTAACAAAATCGCTATTAACAAACAATTTTTTGGTTTCTCTCAAAATCATAGCATACTAGATTATGCAAATCACATTAATATTGTTATATTTTCGTTATTACTTAGAATAACCATAATTATTTTGAAAACTGAGGATGCAGCAAATTCAGCATGTCAAGACCTACTATGATTGTCTTTTAAAAAAATTATTTTTTTGTTATAACTCAAAACAACTGAACAAAACAAAACATTTAAATTCTGATTGCATCGATGATCTCAGCGGGAGAAAATAGATAGAAAATGAGTAATCAGTTTTTTTTTTCAAGTTCTTCTAGTTTTTGCTGTATCGTATAGTTACCTCCAGTTTGCATCACCCTGTACAGTATGTAGGCAATGCTTTGAACTTATTCTATGATTTTTAAATAAATAGCGTTTCTATTTTGTTTTAGCCAATAAGATTTATTTACAATCTCAGCCTTATTAAATAAATTAACGGATTGATCAGGAAAAAGGGGAGGGCTGTTTGAGATTAATGGAGCTGCTTACAATATAAAAGGAACACAGCATCCACAGGAAGACAAACTTCTTTCGTACGGCGAAGGTTACACCTAATCTTAATTACACTTCTTTTTAACGATATATTTAAAAATGCATACTGACGTGACAGGGCTATGGATGGGTCATTCTACACGAAGCGATTCAACGCAGGTTGCTCAACCAATTTAGAAATTTTTAATTTTT
>VTPC01002611.1:0-13904 GCA_011009095.1 Ignelater luminosus | reverse complement strand
ATTTTAACGGATACTCCAACAGGTTCGTGCAAGTCTGAAGTGTGGATGACTTCGTAAGTTTTGAACGTTGTAGTTTTCCAGTGTCGCCTGCATTAAAAAACTTTGTCAGGCGATTTTTAAGTTTTTAAATTCTCAAAATGAGTGACTTTCTTAAGAAATTAAACCAGCCCGCTGATTCGAAGGTTAATTCTTCCAAAAGGTTCTTTTTAATAAAATTAATGCCGTCCCTGCCATAGGGCATTTTTCTGATTTCATTGTGAAATATGCCCGCACGCACTCCAAACTTATAAACGACTGATGTAGTGTGAATGTATATCGTTCATCGTTCTTACCCGACGCCGACGGTTAAAACTGCTGAAAAAAAAACAAAATGTGGATGAGCCTTAACGTAAAACTGCATAGTAAAAATTGTTTACCCTAACCCCTTACAATCCTAAATACATATTTTACATTGCTTCGTTCTTTTGTAGTACCACAACTATGCAAGATATTAATTTGATTACTTACATTTGATCCATTTGAACGAGCGGGGGTAAAGGTAACAGTGTCTTAATTAACATTTTAGGTGACTTTGATCTGTCGGATGTGGAGAAATTCAGTAATTTTGACTTGCTCTACGTTGAACAAACGATTTTGTAGTGATAGCTTTTTGTCAAAATCAGTCTACGTTACCTTTCTAAATATCGCCTTGCAGCTGCCAGGAAGCCACTTCCAAGATGTTTCGTCTAGAGGGCTCAGCCAGGTTCAATCTGCCCTGAATTCCTAAGCCAAGCTGTGAGTGACAAGGGTTTCCTTTGGATCCCTTAGGATTTCCGTCACAATGGACCTTCTAGTCTTTTCAGTCTCTCCAGATATATCTTTACCATCTTGTCTATCGAGCATTTTTATGACTACTTCGTTTTCCTGTTTGATCGGTGAGTTATGAAAAGCAGTTTGTTGTTTGCCTACCATCTTTTGTTAGTTCAAAGCCTTTTCATCTCTCAATAACGGAAACACGCGGGCCTCTCTTTGCCTTTTGTCGTTTTTTAGCAAGCCTGTTTATAGAAGCATCTTTCTTTGCTATTAGTTTTTTGCAGTTCTTGGTGCGGTCGATTTACTGAAAGTCCTGCAAGGTCCCCTGTTTCCTCAACTGCCTTTACAGCTTTGGTACAGCGACAGCACGATTGGAGTTTTGTCAGCTGACTTCTTCACCATCAGCAGGTAAATTTACAAAACCATAGCAATTTCTCTACATACTTTTTCGCCATCCCCTTAGAGCTTTTGTGCTATGTTCACGTAGTGGCCCTAATCGAAGTTTGTAACAAGAAAAAGCTAGAAAAGAGGCCTAATTCCCGTATAAGCAAGAAATCGAAAGATGTTCAATCCCGTAACTCTAAATCGGAGATAGGGGGAATTTAAAGATAGTAAATAACCCAACTAATTACGTTCTTACTTGCACCTAAAGCTTAAATTTCAACTAAAAACCAAAAAAAAGATACCTAGAGGGCGCCAAATACAAATAAAACATAAATCAATTAACGGTCGCAAAATTCTTTGTGAACAAAAACATGTTGCATCCAAAATTACCTTTCTTAGAAAATCTTTACAGTATCTCAGTTCCAGTGAAAATATCCGATTCGTGTACCTAGATGAAACATGGATCTATCAAAATGGATTCGTGATTCGACGTTAGGTGCACGACTCGGATATTAAGAGTAACCCAGCTAAATTTAAAAATGAAGAGAAACGTTTCCCTATTTTGCATGAGGGATATAGAGGCGGGTTTTTGGAAAGGTGCGATTTTTTTTTAGATTTTCAAAATAACGATCGGGATTATCACGCGACCATGACTAGGGAGATATTTTTCAAGATTGGGTGGTTAATCAGCTCATTCCTTCTTTGGATAAGCTTGGGGGGAAAAGTGTAATTGTTATGGACAATGCTGCAACCTCCAACGTTTTCCTCCAAGAAAAGCCAAATGCAGGAATCGTTGACTAACCACAATGTCAAATTTGATTCAAGATTTTCCAAAAAGCAATTATGGGATTTAATAAAACCTTTTCGATCGGACAATAAAAAGACGTGCGTAATTGATGAACTGCTGAAAGAGAAAGGATATGAAGTTCTCAGAATGTCTCCGTACCATTTTCAGTATAACCTTATTGAAATGGCATGAGGATATTGTAAGTCTTATTACAACAAGCACATAAACTCTGGAACACCTTCTAAAAATCGTGTCCAGAATTTATGGTTTGAGTCTCTTTCAAAATGTTCTTCAGACATGTGGCAAGATTTCTGTAATCACTGCGAAAAGCTTATTTCGGCTGACTGGAAAAAACATATGGGGAATCTTTCGTTTGAAAATATTCCTCCTTTTATTATTTCGCTTGCAGAATCTGACTCTGAATCTTTTTTGGATGATTCAGATTTAGACTCATCTCACGAACTAATGGAAGTGGAATGAGGGCTTACAACTATTTGGCATCAAAATTTTTGTGTAATATCAGCACAATCATCTTGTGGAAAAAACTTTGTACAACAAATACATGATCATCAGCAGTCTTTACGACTTGCAATGGAACCCAGGAAAATGCTGTGCAGGTGTTGGTATCCTCAGAGGAAGTTTCTACAGCAGGAAGGAGACGTGGTATCGCCACAGTTCTTAATCGTTTAACAAAGGAACGGTACTAGAAACACCCTACTCCGTGACATTCTAATCAGTGGATCACTTGTAAAACCACAGCTTTGATCGTCAGCGCCCAAACATTAGCAAACTTAAGTTTCATTGATTCTTCAAGAATTAATTGTGGTTACATTTAATTCTTGAAAGTCGCCTATTTCATAGAGACCGTATTTTTATGATCATGATGCATTATATGTTACTGTTATTGTTGAACAAATGTAAACAATACATTCTAAGTAAGAATTTTTAAAATTATTCTTATAGTTGTACTCTCAAAGCAATACAAAGTAAGAAACCTTTAATTCTCACGAGTCCCCGTACTCGTAATTGCTCAAAAAATATCATTTAAATTTCCAGCATCTGAAAGTAGTCATAATTACACATAAATTTCTTATATAATTGGGAGAATTTTCTAGTATAACAGATTATCACCGTCTTTATCCTTAAAGCAAAAAGTTTAAACATTTAATTTCAATATTTTACAGGAAATATAAATTTCCTTAAAACACTCTTTTAGCGTAATAGTAACAGATTTACAAACAAAAAGCAACAGCGTGAGGTCAAACTGTCATAAAAGCGTAACCTTAAAGTACAAACTGTCATTCTGCCACAGCCATATACGACCCATAAATATCGTGAACGCTATATACCTTGTCTCATTTCTATGATTCTAACCCATTTCAAACTTCTAGGGTTTTAATTGGATGCACTGTTATACCCCAAACTTATTTATGTTGGTGCCACTACTACTAGTTACAAATTTCTCACTAGAAAACTTTCCGTCAAAGAAATGTCATATAGGTTATGTTGCAATGCAGTAAATTTGTTTTTATGTGCAAATTATTTCCATTGCATTTCATATTAAAGTAATGAAGACGAAAAATAAATTTCTATTCCAAATAATAAACAAATAACAGAGGTAACTTTAAAGTATGAGAACGTTTTTGAATGAAAAAGAATTTCAAATTTAGTATAGTTAGATTTAGATTAAACATATTAGTTGAATATATGATTAATTAATTAACAGCAAACCAAAGAACAACAATAATCTAATGGGAGTAGCACAATAAGCTAACAGCTTCAGTGTACTGGAAACTGGATAGCTTCCAGGAAGAAAAAAAAGTAGAATAGATTTCGACATAAACTTCAGTTAGCATATAAAGAAGAAAACTGTGATTTATCTCCAGCCATGTCTTCATCAGAGTTTGAAATTTTTCATGAGAATTTAGATATTGTAGATGTTTCAGAAGGAATCTAACTTTTGCATTAATACTATTTTATTGACACAAAGATTTTCTGTTATTTATTTTTTTGTATCGAAACCCAATATCCAAAGTAATTCAATGTAGCAATGCTCTAGATCCAGCATAGTTGACTTCTGTTTTAACGTGGTCTAGTAAGCTATTTAAAGTACAAATTTTCCTTAATCTTAACCTATTGAAAATTTCCCTTGATAATTCTTCCCTTAAATAATTGTTATTAAATCAAATGCTGCTTTTCTTTCTGCCTTTTTTGAATCCTGATATTTTTTTTAAATTTTTCATCATGTTATAAATTACTTGTTTGCTAATCCAATAATAAAAGTATTTGTTGTTAACAATGTGTTTTTCAATATAAACCTTACCGTACGTCAAACGTTTCACATAGTCTGGAATATTGCTCTTTGAGTGACATTTGGGGTCTTAATTCTAAAAATTGTGCTTGGCATTTCAAAACTGACGTTTTTGATTTGACATCTAAAAGATATTTCCCTTTTCTAGAGTGCAACTCCGACATGTGTTCTTGTTTTAAATGACAACCTAACCTCTGCTGATTTCAAATAACAACAAACAATCTGTTTGATACTACCAACATTTCTCAATGAAATACTCTAGTGTTTAGAAGGTATTGTTACCAACACAACAAAAATTTAGCAGGAATTATAACAAGGAGACAATATATACATGAGCATACAAAATTGGACGAACAGTTTTTAAAATATAATGAAGATATCGGTTCTCAGGATTCCTCTTTTAGGTCACCCGGCACCTTTGATATTCGATAAGTCAAACAACTGTTTATCTTCCTTCCCAAATACAACTTTTTTGTTTGGCACCCAGATATAGAGATATCCTATATAATATATACATTTCAATTAAAACAGTCTGCAACTTTTGCCACATTCGTAATTTCAAAATAACTTTTTCAGAAAACGCGTCTTTTGACCTGTAGATGTAATAAACATCTTCATTTAATTACTTAATTATAAAAATTCAAAATATAACTGGCATATTTATCTTACCACGCGCCTAAATGAAAGACTCTGGCAGCATATAATACTAGAAAATGTGATTCCTTCATGCAGCTGAGAAAAACGTTTCTAAATGAGAAATCGAAGTTGTAGTCATCATAAAAGCAGAATGAATACTTGCATTTTATTATTTCTTTCCATACCGACCGATTAAACACCATACCATAGTTACTAAATCGATCAGTTATTGCAACCTAAAATATTAAAACTTCATTGCTTGATTATAAAAAAAGAAAGGAGAAAAAACCTTAGAAGTTTGCATAGCAGCCTTATAATATGCTTCAGTGTTGCTATTACTAGCCATAGCTAAAAGTTTACAGTGCCTACAAGAATATTTTGTAATCTCCTCCATTAGCTTCAGCACGTGAATAAAATCTTTGAGAACGTAGTTATCCTCTTCTAGAAATAAAACCAATCCTTTATATGACTGTAAAGATGCCAAGTCGAAAACGCGATTGGCTTTCCACCACCAATGATGCTTTGCCTGACATAACTGTGGGTTTCTGTAATTTCCGTTACGATCTGAATTAAATGCATTTAAGCATCCCATTTGAATTGCCCTAAAATAGATTTCGCGTAATTTTGACTGCATATTACATATTTTACATTAGGAGCATAAATGAATTGAAATTATGTTATCTAAATAAAATAAGTAATTTTGGAGCGTCTTCGATTGATCGCACAACTGCGCACTGAGAATACTCGTTATTATGCTTACGTAGTAAATAGGTAACTAGCTGTAAAGATGAAGTAAATAAATAAAAAAACTTCTTCTTTCTAACTCCTATTCGTAACTAATTAATATTAATAATTAGTAGGCATGTTACAATTTCGTTTTCATGTGATTTCTCGTGCATCTGGCCTATGAATATGATTTACAACTTACTCATCTTTAGTAGAATTTCTAGGGCAATCTTTCAGACCTTGTCCTGGAAATACATTAGGATAAAGTTGTATAGAATGTGGATAAAATATTTGTATGAATTTGCAGAACTTGATTGAGTTCACCAAATGATTGATATTTTCATCGAAGAAGTCATGAGAGAATACTAAAAGTGCTTTATCTATATCTTGAGCTTGTCCAAGACTTCTAATTAAATACCTCAAATAGTGTAATCGGATATTTACCTAAAAGTTAATTTCTTTTCTAGGTAAATATATAGAATAATAACATAACATACTTGTATAACAATAACTAGAGAATAATTGTTAAGAGTTCCAAATATTTCTTCATTTTTGACTTTTTGTTCTTTATTGAATAATGAGATTTGCTCTATGAGTCTTCTTCTGTTCGAGTCATCGTACTTCTTTTCCGTAAGATTATAAAGTGACATGCTTTTGGAAACATTTCTTTGGAAATTAAATTCAGCTAACTCATCAAGAAAAGGTAAACTAAAAAGCATTAATAGCACTGGAAAGATTGTTAAGAAACAAAAAACATACCGGGGGATTCTTTTTAGTCGGACATCTGCTGCAGTTGTATGTCGCATCCTTTTTTCTTTGTTAAAAGATAACTTTCAACATAAATGATAGACTGTTCCGAATGTTATACGAATACACTTTACAGGTTTACATTAATTATTAATGACAGATACAAATGACAGTGACTTGTCTATATTTCTTTATTATAGAATTCAGAGTAGGTCTTGACATAACATTTTTGTAATCGTGTGTTTGTTTACTTCCTCCGTATGTTCGGGATCGTCTATTGTTGTTTTAAATTATTTCGATTCTACTGTCCTTCTTACACCAAGAGCATACTTAAGGACAAAAGTATTTTCGATCCTGTTCCAGGCAGATGCTTTTTTTCAGAATTTGACATTCGATTAGTGTGACAGTTCGATGCTAGTGTGCACTGCATGCAAGATTTGTTGCACTATGCCAAGGTCAAGGAGCTAAAGCAGTGAGTGCAATTGTCAGATATCAGAGGTTATGTACATTATGTACCAATAGCAAGGTTATGTTGCATAATGTGCTCTCGGGGCACTTGACAGCGCCCGTGATCTAAGTTATGACATCACTCGAGCAACCAGCCTCTGTCTTCGGGTAGTAGAATCGAAAACAGCATCAGAGCCTCCGGAATGAATAAAGGTTGAAGATCTGTCGTTTGTGTCATTTTTATCAGAACCGGTATATGATTTCAAAAGCACCTGGTTTATATTAATTCGCGTTTCCAAAATAGAATTTTGTTCCATACTATCATTTTAGCATGTTTAATACACTTATTATTACAAAGCCAGAATGCGATAAGAAAGAAAAGGGAAATCTTCTGGACACGCTTGAAGTGCGATGTGAAAGCTTTTTGATAGCATCGCCATTGAGAACGTATGTAACATCTACAAGTCAATATTGAAAATTAGTAGATTAAAAGGAAAGTTCCACATTCTTCGCCACTAAGGAAAACAATCAAAAGATATATCTATCGTGAAACTAATTTTACGACAAATCAGATTCTGGATGTTGCAATGGCCGCACTCAATGCTTTCTGGCAAAGATTTGCAATTCTTCAAGAATCTGAAGTTATTTAATCACTATACGCGACGTAATTTTAACTTTAAGTGACTGCAATTTTTGGAATTATTATGTTACAGCAATAACAATAAGTTTCTTTAAATTATTTCTCGTGTTATCGTGAATACAACAGTTTAGTCGTAAAGTTTGCTATAAGAATATTTACACAAAACTTGTAGAGTAAAAAATGTTGGGTTCCTGGAAAAAGTGCGAACTGCGAGAGTGTGGATCTCTAAAGTTAAAACAGAAATAAGTAACAATCTGGAGCTCCAGTGCATTAACAGCATTATTAACTTTTAGCCAGTTACTCCGGTGCACCCGAACTGCTAACTCGCCCAAAAGGGTCGTCTAAGTTTTATGATGGGTAGATAATCCTAGCTCGAATTGCTAACTTTCAAAATTCTGTTACCTCTGCTGAAGACTGCAACCTTTAACGAGTGTTTTACACGTTTGTATCCTAGCATTGCAGCCATGATTTTTTCAAATCCCTTTATTATGCTTATTAATTTAATTAAAATATTAATTCGTAGTCGAAGTAAGCAAGAAACGACAAGACTTACATAGTGTATAATAATAAATGTTTTAATTTGGTCTGTGCCAAGCTAAATATTGTAATAGAAACTTTGATTTTTCTTAATTTCATTTATATAACACATGGGCTGAAAAGTCCCAGGCCTAACAAATAGATGGCGCTAGTTCTATTGCATTCACCGCTTTTTCAGTTAGTACTAACCTTCAAAAGACAGCTGTTAAAATTTCATGATATTCTATTCATTATTTTGTGGGTTATTGTGCTAAGAGTGACGCTATTTTTGTTATTTTCAAAACAATGGATCAAAAACAATTTCGTGTTTTAATTTTACACTGCTTCTTGATGGGAAAAAATACCGTTCAAGCGAAGCAATGGCTTTAAAAGTGTTATGGAGACTCCGCTCCATCAGAAACAACAATAAAACGTTGGTTTGCTGACTTCAAACGTAGTCGTAGAGACACCGATGATGCAGAACGCAGTGGACGTCCAAATGAGGCGGTAACACCAGAAAACATCAAAAAAATCCACAAAATCGTTTTGAATGATCGAAAAGTGAAGTTGCGTGAGTTAGCTGACATTGTAAAGATATCAAAAGAACGTGTTGGTTTTATATTGCATGAGCATTTGACTATGAGAAAGCTCTGCTCAAAGTGGGTGCCGTGTTTGCTCACTGTTCACCAAAAACAAGAACGTGTTGATGTTTCTGAGCAGTGTTTGGTCATGTTTAAACTAACAAACCGGAATTTTTGCGTCGATATGTGACAATGGATGAAACATGGATCCATCACTTCACTCCGGAATCAAAACGATCGCCATCTGAGTGGACAGCAACTGGTGAACCTCGTCCAAAGCGACCGAAAGCACAACAATCGGCTGGAAAGGTTATGGCCTCGGTATTTTGGGATGTGCGTGGTGTAATATTCATCGACTATCTTGAGAAGGGAAATACCATCAACAGTGAATATTATAAGCGTTATTGAAGCGTTTGAAGGCCGAAATTGCAAAGAAACGACCGCATATGGCAAAGAAAAAAAATTTGTTTCATCAAGACAACGCACCGTGTCACAAGTCAATCAAAACAATGGCAAAACTACATGAATTGAACTTCGAATTGCTCCCACATCCACCGTATTCGCCAGATTTGGCTCCCAGCGACTACTGGCTGTTCGCAGACCTAAAAAAAATGCTTGCCGGTAAGAAATTTCGCTCGAATAAAGAGGTTATCGCTGAAAGTGAGTCCTATTTTGAGGCAAAAGATAAATCGTTCTACAAAAGTGGTATTGAAATGTTAGAGCGGCGCTGGAATGATTGCGTTGTTCTTGATGGAAATTACGTTGATGAATAAAGCTAATTTTGAACAAAAAAAAGCGTGTTTTCTTTGTTAGGCCTGAGACTTTTCAGCCCATGTGTTACAGTGCGAAAACTACTTATGGAATAAAATCAATAAGTTTAAAACGCGAATGATATTTTTGAAAAAGGATCTTTCAACCAGGTTTTGGTTTATGTGTAATCAAGGTCACTGCTCACTACCCAAAAATAAAAAGTATATACGAGCCCTAACAACTAAATATTGGGACAAGCAGTTTAAAGATGTTTATGTTACTACATTACAGGATTACTGCGATTAATAAAGTTTATATAACAGAAGTAAGAAAGAACTGCCTGTGATTAGCTAGACAATAAAAGATTCTTAAAATCATTGACAACTATATATTGGGACAAATCAACTTTTTAGATCTTAACAAGATGTTACATTGCTCTTTACCTTAATAACAGCTCGAATTCTTGCTGGTATGGTTTCTGCCAAAGTTCTACAAAACTCAAGTGTAGAACTACTCCATATTTCTTCTAGTCTTTCTTTAATTTTGCAATTGTTCTTTGAATGTTGCTTCTTAATTGTTGTTTCATCTTATGCCAGAATGTTTCAATGATATTCAGATCGGGACTGTTAACAGGTTAAGACAAAACTGTAATACCTTTTATCAGAAAACCACTATTTTGTGGATCTGACTGTGTGACAAGCAGTCCCGTCTTGTTGGAAAGTAAAATTTGCATCAGGATGCTGTCTCTCGATGCTTGGAAGAATACTATTTGGTAATATTCTTTGATATTTTTCAGCAATAACAGTACCATCAATAAACTCAAATTTTCCCACATACAGCCCCAGGTCATTACCCCCTTTGGAAATTCCATGGTGCGTTTGATACAATCTTTATAAAAAGCTTCATTCTTTGCCCAAATAACTCGTTTTCGGAAATTCTCCACACAAACGTCAAATTTCGAATCATCACCAAAAATAATTTTTGGCCAGTCTTTTACAGTTCATGATAATTTAGATTTTGTCCAATCAAGTCTATTTCTTTTTGTTTTTGGGTTAAAGCGGCTTTTCTTAAACCTATGTGATAATAGAAAAGCACGGTTATTCTGAAAACATACAGAAAACTTACATCAAATCTTATAAAATTTCAATCTGGATTTACGAATCCATTTTCTACAACATTCTCGTGTTAATTTTAATCCAGATTCTCTATTCCACTGTGCAATAATATCCCATAACGCATTCCGTCAACCCTTCTTACACAGTTTAACAAGAAGCCTCTGCTGTCTTGGTGCAACCAGCCTAGGGTGACCTGAACTTCTACCTTTAACGCCAATATTTTCAGTTTCCCGATAGTGTTTTATAATATTAAACACAATTAATTTGGAAACATTTAGATTTTCGGCGATTTCACGAATCGTTTTGCTATTACGATATTGTTTTATAAATTATCTCTGTAAATTTTCGTTTGTTGCTGCACCACGTGCCATTTTTATGGATAAATTGGACAAATAAGTTATAAAAGCAAATTACTAGAGAGGTTAGTGATAACTCAGTTCTTTTTTTTTTTGAAAACCAACCTCGTTTAAAAAAAATTAGAAACGTTTAGTTAGCTGTCCCAACAATTAGTTGTCAGTACTTTTTATAGTTCAAACAAATGATTTTATCTGCGATGCATGCAATTTGCAGAATAAACATTTGTCATCATTTAGAACTCTAAACAATTTGCACTTTTAAATAACCCAAAAAATCTGAGTGGAAATTTAATAAAATATCTTGTTTATACTACATTAAAAGAAAATCCTGTTTGTCCCAATATTTAGTTGTTAGGGCTCGTATAGCATTCTATTTAAAAAAAAATTCCATATCTCAAAAACTATTGAAAATAGGCGTGACAAGTGTGGGTTCGTTAAAAAGGTCTTTGAAGGTACTACCCAAAAATAAAACAAAGAATATAGCATTCTATTTTTAAAAACTCCATATGACGTCATAGCTCGAAAGGGGATGACGTCACAAACAAGCACAGCACCTTAAAAACATCGAAGTATAAAATAAAAATTGACGTGTTTTAGCGTTTTTCAAAAATATCATTCGTTTTGAAATTACTGGTTTTATTCCATAAGTAGTTTTCGCACTGTATATAATTTGAAACTATTCTGATTTATTCTTATATGCATGTATGTAATTCTTTTAACTTTTACAGTTGCCTTATACATACACAATACTTTTTCAAAATATACACTGAAAATCAAAAGTGTTCATCTTTTTACGCCTTCTTTTTAGTGTGTACTTACATGTAAGCATTTTTTTAAATTCTTATTATTTTGCGAATCCTATCTCAATGATATTGTCTGAAGGCTAAAATGAATGAGTCTTTTTTATAGAGTATTTGCTTTTTTTCATTCGTTTAGAGTTGTACGCGTCTAGTATGAGTACCAAAATATTGAAATTTATTTTATTACAGTTAAGAAATAGATTTTCAGTATGCCTTACGCAGGTAGTTGAAAAAAGGAAGTACCTGCACTGAAGTTAGCAATTCGTGTTTGGATTATCGACATGAGGTCAATCGTCATACAAGCAGTTAGCAATTCAGGTTAGGGATTATAAGCAGGCAGGACAGAGTTAGCAATTCGTGATTACCCAGTTACTCAATTAAGAATTTTTTTTAGGTTATGTCAATTAAAGATTAACAAATTTCTTTGAAACAAATGGTCAAAGCGCATTTATTTTAGTGTGGAAACAATAGACCACGCAAGTGTTACGTCACTTTTGTTGGTTACCATGGTTACCACTTTCCAGTCAAATCGTTTCCGTGTGGTTAACGACATAAGAAAACTTTTAAACTTCTAGAAAAACGTTTTAATCGTTTTATTTAATCTTACTACACAGGTAAATTAGAATGATGTATTTGCCATCGTTTAATGATCAGTTATGAATCACATTTTAATGAGAAAGAAGGATTAATGTATATTCAAAACCTTGTCAAGTGGGTATTGCTAGACAGTATTAAATAAACTATGATTACTTACCAATACAATTTATATATTAGGTAAAACATAATAAACACTGTTTTTTAAAGATTCGAAATTTATCTTATGGCAATCTAACACAGGAAAATGTTTTGTTCGGAAAGTAGTAAGAGAGCGTGACGTCAGCACTTGCGCAGTCTATTTTGCAACTTGTGAGCCACAAAACTGACAAAATATGGATTCCTTTTGAACGTTATACCCTGTACAAACTTGGAATATTAGATGTGCATGTATGAACAGTTGAATAAATTTCTTTAATATTAATTCGCAAATGATAAATTAAGTAATTCTGTCAAAATTTAAATAATCGACCAAAAGATTTTTTTTCTACCTTACATAATAATATTAAAAAGGTGCGAATATTTTCTTCCTATGTATATGTATTTGTATTGAGGGAAAAATGACAAGACATATCGAGGATTGTCAGCTCACAGATCCTAAATAAACATCAATTGGAACATTATTGTTAGAACCCCAACTTGTTGATTTAACAGTTCACGTCAATCTAATATGTACTAACGCGTTTCTATTTCTGTACGCTACCGTCTTAAGCAAGCAAAGAATAGAAAAAAATGAATACTGTCGTATTGTTTTCATTTCGCTTTTCCATCGTTAAAATTGCAGATTCAAAGAAAGGCGTATTTTCTTACAACAGATAGATCTGATTGTAAGACGAGAGAGTTGATAAAATAATGAAACAACAATAACCAGTCACATCAGGGCATGTCATATCGCGTCGAGAGAAAGTGGTGCTGTGGGGATATAACGAGGGTGCCAGTGTTGATTGGGGACGCGCTACGGGGGCTCTACGTGACCTAACAAAGGCCAACTCTACGACCGCTGCTGATTTAATGATGTCTTGTTTTAATTGCTGACAAATTGGCAATTGCCGCCCTCCGGCTTCCCCCTTCGAATAAATTGTTTTCATACTTTTTTTCTTCTATCCATATGCGCTAGTTTATATTCATTTTTATACGAGTTTACATAATACGTAATAATACAGTACTAAAATTAAATAACGACCCCTATCGATATGGTTTCAAAATTAGAATGAATAATAGTTCTGGCACTTCGTAATCAAGCAAGGACGAGAAAGAAAATTTGTTGCCTCTTTTTGAAAACTCTAGTTCCTTAAAAAAATTTAATTCTGCGCTTCAGAAAAGCCGCAACGCCCAGCAATGATAAACGATTCTTTTTAGCATTTAGCATTTTAATATGTAGTTTATGATAATTGTAAACAGGTTAAGTCAAATACTGTTCACTTTGAGACTAAGAATCTAAGGTTTCTTAGTTAGAGTTTTCAAAAAGAGGCAACAAATTTTCTTTCTCGTCCTTGCTTGAGACTAAGAATCTAAGGTTTCTTAGTCTTTTGTTAATTAAAGGTAGGCGTGCTAATTTTTGTGTGATAGATAAGCCTTGCTGCCTTTGTTACATTTACATAATTATGTAGACAAGCCCTACAACTAACCAAGGTTGTATCTCACCTCTCTATAAACTGACTTTTATTACAAAAGGTACTTTGGCATCTGATGTTAAGATCAAGTATAAAGTGAAAGAAATAC
>VTPC01002610.1:0-16348 GCA_011009095.1 Ignelater luminosus | reverse complement strand
ACATTTCTGTAGTGTTTGCTTACAATCAGATTTATTATATTATTTCTAAGAAAAGATACACAGTTGATTTACTCAAAGTCAGTTAGGAATTTTAACTTCATAAATGCTTTCTTTTCACAATTGTGTTTCTGATGCCCATTGGAATAATATAACTAAAGACATACAAACATTAGCATTTAACAACTCTCGATTCTAAGCTCAAGAATCATGAAAAACAATACAAAAAGTGTTTGCTAAACGTCCCTCTAAATAGAGTTGCGTTAGATTAAACAAATGGTGTATGTTTGGTTTTTTTAGTCAAAGTAAATCCGATTACCAGATAATTACCAGATTTAAAAAGCTCGCTCTTTCTTCCATTATAGTTTACTGATTTTGATCAACTTTAGGATACAGTTATTGCAGAAACTCAATTTTCAGACCAAGACACCGCTGCAATATTAAAACTTCTCTCTTGCATGTCTTTAAAGAAGAGCGCTGCGCGTTGTTTGCTTGTTTTGAGAACTACAAGCCACGATTTTGAGAAATAATGAATTTGGTGCTTTTCTTAGTTACAATAAGGACTAAGCGATGCATAGATAATGTGTACTATATGGAAAACAAGTTTTGTTTAAGACAACAACGGTATAGACCAGCGGTTTCAAAATTTAACAGCTCGAACTTCAAGACTCAGTTGTTTGGTTAAATTTCTCTCGACATACTGTTTTAAAGCTTTTATACCATGAGATCCTAGATAAAACAAGCCAATAGCTCTTGTATTAAACAGGCTAGTATATTTTCAACTGCGAAGACAACTTAATAAAATAAATAACAACAGAGATATTCAACTGTTATTTTGTAAATTGCACCTTACCCTTGTTTATTAATGTTTCAGCAGGGGCATTACGATATGACTTCTCAAATATCTTTGCTCAAATAATTTGAACCTATCAGGTTTTTGTCAAATGGTTTAAGTCATTGCTGAAAAAGGATTTTATAATCAGAATTAATGAAGTGAGCGAATTATAGCCTGCAATATCCATTTATTTTACTTATTTTGGGCAGCACGTTACATTGACCTTCCATGCCCATTTTTTCAGGCCTTTGCTGACAAATGCAAATTTCTCTTATGAGGATTTTAAAAAATTTAGACCTCTATTTAAAATACTAATAAATAAGAATAAGGTGGAATTTAAAAGTTAACATTTGAACATCATCCTTGTTATTTTGCGAAATTGAGATTTCCAGAATTTATGATTGTGCACTTATAGGGGATATTTTTCCGTTTGAAAACATGTAAGTTTGTTGTAGTTAAATTAAAATCAGAGATATTAACTTGTCCCACTTATTTGATCCCGTAGATACTGGGCTCGTTCTTGCTTGCTTGCAGAGTACCTTATCAGACCTTCTATGCCTTGTTATCAAATTCATTTCGTACTCAAAGCAAATGTACGATGGCCTTAAAAACTCAAAGAAAACCTAAGAAAAAGTGACTGAAACACCAAATTGCAAAGAAAGAGGTGTAAAAGAGTGGTCTACTATGGGAGAAAACAATGAGATCTTGATGTACTTCCTATGAAAAGCGGTCAAAGTTGATTTAAAGCGTTTAGAATGTAATTTAAAATGCATTACTAGCACGTAAACATTACTTGTGCAAATTTTAACAAGAACAGGAAACATTACAAACCGTAAACTTAATTACCTTCATATTAAATACCTACCTCTTTATTAACAGGGTTTATTTCTAGTGAATTCTTTTGTTACAAAAGTTAAAACAGAAGCTGAAAGGGACACATTATGAATTCATAATGGGTATCCAGAAAACCGTGACGAGTATACAAATAACGTTATATTAGTAAAGGCGCGAGCTACATACATATATGTATTTAATCGTCGACGTATTATCTCTTTACAACGAAAAGACCATTTTAGAAGTAAACTTTTATGTTTAGAAAAGCCGCGAAGATAGTAAAGCTCAGAACAAATTCGGCTTAACGAATGGATGAGCATTATCTCTTCCTGCTAAAGTCACTACATAAATTATTACGGATTACACTAGCAGACAATATACCAGCAAACAGCCCACACTGCTGTATATATAAATGCGATTATATAAGAACACACAAAGATCAAAGACCGGATTTATAAGCAAAATGTACTTTACATTGGGTTTTCTTTTAATCCTCAACCATCTAGCTACATAGTTGGTTATCCCAGTGGTAATTACATTATAAACGATGTTTTAGGATTAATTGGGCTACTCTCATCCTAAAAACGTGGCCGTTCACAGAATATTTTCCTCTATTAAACTTCACGTATTTTTGTTTGTCCTTAGAATACAAAGACTTTTCTAACTTTGAACTTTGCTTTGATCGATGAAACTTCGCGGTTTTATCTAAATAAAAAGCGTTTATTAATAATTAAGAGAAATGAGGTTTTATAATATTCACAAACCAAACCACTGTATAAATACAACTTTCTACTGTAAGATCTTGAAAAGGAGAAAAATTTCTTTTCTATCTATACAGGAATTTGAATGTTCGTAATTTCCTTTGTTCTTCTCATAACAAGTTTGCATTTCAAACCAAAAATTTATTTTCTGAATATAAAATGTGAAATTATGGAATTCTTACATAACAAACGATTTCTTTCTTTTATATCTTTCTGTGCAACTATTAAAACGCTCGCAGAGTTTTCTTTGATCTGTGAAACATTATCAAATCCTAAAAGGAAAGAAATAGAAACAAACTTGAAACACAAATTATTTAAATAACTAAAATGCAAAACCAAAAAGAAAGTAGAACAACACGGTAATTTTATGCAGAAAACTTTAGAACAACCTGAACTTAACTCCTGGTCTTCTTCGACAGCATCCGCTTTGATGTCCTCTGTCTTCTTCCAACAACACGATAAACAGGGCATGGGTCTTATCAAAATTCATTTATGATGCACGTTAAATGAATCTGCGTGCTTTTTTGTGGACTTTGAGAGAAAAACGACAAATGTTTTAACAGTCTAATTTAAAATAAATCTGCATAAAGGGTTATGAATGTAATTCCGCGGGGCAGTTTGATTAAAGCCACCCCTTCGCAAATAATTGCGTAAACACGCACAATTATAAAGAGCGCCCGCCACGTATCTACCCCGGAGCACTGCGGTGCTGTACTGCTTTAGCGACTGTCAGGCGCTTCCATATATAGGGTAGGAGTTCATAGCCGATAAGGGATGATTGCAAGGTAGATCCATTAGAAGATAATGTTTTTAAAGTGGCGCTTACTACTCTCATTAATTATTATCAGTTAAAACATGTCAATGGGGATTTTAATAAAGGAAAGTAAGAATTTTTTAACTAATAATTAGCAGCGTCTGAAAACAAAATGGGAGAAGAGCCTAAAGCACAATAATGAACGGATTTGTATGACAGTGATGAGCGTTGCTAACTACAAAGAACTTCTAAAGTTATTTCAAAAGAAATGTCAGGTGTTTTGGACGTCTTTTTACAAAAAAGTGTCTTCGTTCATAATTACAAACAAACAAAAGCATTTTTTGCTGTCTACTATTGTTCCAAATTACTGTACCTAACTTAACAAAACGGATATTCATGTATGGTAAACCCTAATTCAATTTTGTCGGTTTTCTCTTAAGAAATTAAGCTCATCCATATCCAACTTAATCCATCATACGCTCTACCAAAGACATGACCTAAATGCAAATTTTCCTCAGATTATTTATGAGGGCAACATAAATTGACCATTGCAACCTTCCAAGCGAAAAGGACCAATTCTCAGTATTAAGGGACAGAATTTACTGCGAAAACTCTTAACGATTCAGTTTCAACCTCTATCCTTTAGTATGTATCAATTACATTCTTACGGTATAGTTCACCCTTGGACAATCCTGTTAAGTGTGATTAAATTCTCTACCGTTCGTGTTAGCTATAAAACCACCACAGCGAAATAAATCCAAAGCACTTCACCGAGAAGGGCCATTTCAGTTCTACTCATTCAATGGCTTTAGGATTCAACATCCTGCGCCTTTACAAATAAACTCACCTTTGCTGGAAACACCTCGTACCCGTATCGTTATCTCACTAACTTTTATATAACTTTACATAAAATCCTATTTCCCATGTTTTTTTTGACAGTCTAATGTATATGTTTACAATGCGTTCAAGCGGAATAAAATTCTGAGAGATACGTGCAGAAGAAAAAAAGAGGGTTGGTGGCGGTTTGAATTTGAGAAACTCTAAAGCGGGACATTATTATGTGTACACAAAGAGACAAAAGGGGGTGTGAAATTGCTCGTCCAAACATAAATATCGGGTTTATGATATTAGGGTTGACTTTACTACCAAATTAAAGGGAAGAGAATCTTCCTATTTCGCTTATAGACAACATCATAACTAGCCTGATTTCATCCGTGTACAATCCAAAAAGTAACTTTGCTATATTCTTATTCGAGTCTATTTTTTCCCTTCTTAATCTGTATGGAAATATAAGATTTTAATCACTTCATTGTAATAAACGGTAAAACACGTTATTGTTCGCCAGACTTGTAAAGCCAAAAGAGCACTCTTATTTTTTTATCTCTGGCTTTTAAGAGATTTACATACTACATTCATCTCGAAAAATGCTTTTCTTACTACAGTAACAAAACTTTTAACTTGTCAATTTTTTCTATCCGCCGAACAAAAAACTTCTTAGAACGAAGCGAGCACCTTGGGAGAATTCTAGTAAAATGGCAACGATAAAAAAAATCACTGTGGACATCGAAAATGTAGGGAAACCTAGAAAACTAGAAAGCTGCCGTGTTCACACGAAATGAAACGTAATTCGAAATCTCACCCACACGCCTTTCCACTTTAAACAAAATTTTATGCCTTCGTGGAAGCTGACTTAGTTTTCTTCCACCTGCATGCAAGAGAGCAGCTGCGACAGAAGAGATTGCGTCGAGTAAATTCAATCAAGCCATAGAAACTGGGAGAACAGTCTAACAAAGGCTGCTTACTCGAACAAAAACCATAAAATATCGGGCAGTATTGAAAACAGAAAATGGACTTGTAGACATGCACAATTAATTTCTGTTCGCCGTACGAAATTGCTTGTGCGAATAATGGGAATCTAAGGCTGTATTTTATAGAGAGAAATTTTTACGCAATAAATCGGAGAAAATAAAGGGGATGTAATGAAAAAGTCGGTACCGGAAAATATGGGATAAATATAAACTCTGGATGGGGGGATCAATTTCCCTTGGCAGTTATTTTTAGGTGGTAGTTTATCAATCAGTAAACACTCCAGCTTACAATTATCGTGTAGGAGATTACAACGGCTTTTGCATTATTAAGAGAACGTTAGAATGCTTGTAACCCAGATATTTGGGAAGTTTTTGGAAAGGGTGAATTGCAGGTTAGACTTGTGTTAGGAATGATGACTATGACGAGCATCTCCCGCAGGAGAATATTCCCGAACAAATTACGTTTGAGGAAGGATTTAGGTTACATGCCCGCATTAATATTCCACAAAAGTTATATTGTGTTAGATGTAGCAAATTAGCTGAGAAATTATAAATAAAATTATAATCCCTACACAATATCGACTAACTCTAATTTTTGTCCTTTTATAATTTTAATTGTGTTAAAATTCAAAGCTCCAAAAAAGCTGGTAGATTCAATTTAATTCTACAAAGTATTCCTTTCTGACAAGTTTCATTAGCAGAAAACACACTTTTAAATTCACCGGAAATTGCTTTGTTGCTCATGGGACCTGTTGTATTTTTTTAGCTAAAACCCTAATTTGCTTATGCACGCAAAAAATAACTCGTTTAATGAAAACAAAACATATACTACCCTTCAAGTTTTTCTACACGGCTTGTCCTTATAACCCGGAAAGAGCTTTCGAGTTGTTTTCTTAAAAAACACACACGCAGCGTTTTTAAGGAAAACACGCCAAAGAAGAAGGACAGAAATGTGATTCAGTTTGTGCAAATATAATTTTGGTTCGTCTTATCTAGCACAAAATAAAACAAGCTTATCTTTGCTCTAAAAGGCTCGCGAAATAGTTTGAACAGAGGAAAACTAGGACACACACCTTTGCACTAAGAAATGTAATTACCCCCGACAAACATTCGTGTTCGCTAATTGTTAACTCGGAAAAGTGTATGCAAACATGAGTAAAACATTAGAGGTTTTCGTATTAACTACAAAAGAATTCTTGCTGGAAATTTCCTAAAGAAACACGAAGCCTTTGAAATTCTATTTGCAGTTGAGATAACGAATTCAATATCCTGTTTGAGAACGAATCGGTTAATTAATTATAATACTCGACTTAAAAAGGCCCTTTTACGATTTAATAAAATACCCATAGAGTAACTACAGTTACCGCATATATCTGGTTGGAACCCGCAAAGCAGTAATGAACGGCAAACTGGTTGTTGCAGAGACAAAGCCAATAACAATTTAGCGAGACCGTATTGCCTTCAATATAATTAATTGAGACCTTTTGTTAATAACGAGGATGAAAAGTCAATAAAAAACCATTTAAACTTAAATTAATTGTCTTCATCAAGGTTGCGAAAACATAATCGTTATTAGACTAGAAGGAATAAATTGATAATATTTTATTTGCAGAACCTGACAAAGACAAGAATCTACCAAGATGTAATTTAACTCTAAATGATCCTTTTTGCTTTCTACCCATAAAATTAACAAGAAGGTTTTGATAACTTCAGAATTAGAAATATTTTAAATATATAATTCTCTGTTCACATACAATCAGAATAACTCCTTTGAAAACGGATTTCTCTGCAGCCTAGAATTTGAACATCATCAAATGTCAGAGTCGCATCAGAATTTAAATTAGAATTACACCGCATTAGTCTTGTCCCAAATAATACATTACTTCCGACACGCTTCTACGGCTGGTTGCATATAAACATTTAGCCCATAACCCCAATTTTTCAATTCGTAACATGACCGAATGTAAATTTTCCAGCTCAAATATAATAGGTACGGCAGGATAACAATTTATCACTGGAATTCAGACGGTTGTAAAATTATGAAAAAAATTAATTATGAAAATTAATTAGGTCTAGTACAATCCTGACGATATTTTATTACAGAATAAATGTGAAGGCCTTTATCGAACCACCCCACCTCTCATCCAAAAGATCTCTAGAAGGATAGAGAATTCGTGAGAGTAAACAAGAGGTAATGCAGGCATCGTAATACCTTACTAAGAAAACAAGGCTTCCTCAAATCGTATCGTCGAGTCTGAAAAGGGTTGACTTGAAACGTATAAAATTACCACAAAAAAGGGTCCACTGAAAAAAAAAGAAAAAAGAATCGGAGAAAAGAGGTTGTTTTCATACAAAAACGAGGTAATCCCCCATGAAAATCAGGTCACTTGCTAACTGTACGTTCTCACCAAGTCCTCGAATGTCGCAAGCTTCGGCCTGTGCAAATAAAATTATCCTGACGGTATTCCTTCCACGATATCAACCGCAGTCCCCCCGAGACGTGAAGTGGCGTGTGCACATATATCCCTTGAGTGGTACACGTACGTGTCGTCTTTTCCCCAAATCCCTAACTAGACTACTTATGTATGCTGTCTTTGATGGTAATGCAACATCCCACAATGAATGTGACTGTGGCTCAATCTTTTTGTCAATATTAAGAGTAAATAAGTGAAGAGGAGAAAAAAGAACACAATCGATAACTAGGGCGACTAATAAAACTAAGAAACGCGAGAACGCGAGCTATATTTATTGTTTTTATCTCTTACATAAATATAATTGACCCGAACGTTATATCCTTGATATTCGCGCGGTAGAATAGCTAACAAACTTCGATCCGCTTCGAGGCATTTAGCTTTACTAATTTATAGCCCAACCAAATTTCGCTTAAAAGGAAACGCAATTAGCTGTAAAATCATAATTGTATTAACACGTTGTAAGAAAAGCAAAAACGTCTGTATTCAATTCTACTTTAATCATGCAACCCTTGGTTGGCTGCGTCTTGAACAGGTTCCGTTAACAGGAAGCTCTTAAAACTCTCCGGAAATTGCCTTGCAGCTATCTGTTGTTTTAGTTAGCAGGGAGGTAATTACCCCCCAAAAAAGACAACAATGAACGTTGTATTATAGTAAAAAAGGAAACTTGGAAATATTTCTGTAAGAAAAAAGGAACATTTTTTGTCAGATAGCAATTATGCACTACGTTGCCTCTCCATTTTTCTCGTAATACTAAATAGTTCTTGGAAAGCAATTCTAAAAATCATTTTTCTGATCCTGGTAGTACTAGAAATAATACAAGGTGCCTCAAAAGAAAGTTCACATTTAAAAAATCGATTTAAAAAAAAGTAAGGAGTTTATTGAAAAAATGTTTATTACATATTAAAATACATTGTTTGGGAATTTATTTTTTAAAAATGATATCGTCCAAATGTAAACCGTTGCGCTCACGGCATTCATTTAATCGAGCACTAAAATTGCCTATGACGGCTCGGCAGGTATTCTCCGTGATGGCTACCATTTCGTTACGGATATTTTCTTTTAATTGTGCCAGGGAAGTCGGGTTGTTGGCGTAAACTTTTGATTTGGCATAACCCCACAGGAAAAAGTCCATAGGTGTTAAATCGGGACTGCGTGGAGGCCAACTTATGTCACCTCTCCTTGAGATCAATTTGCCAGGAAAAATTTCACGCACTCGTGGCAGAGACCTGTTGGACATGTGTGAAGTTGCTCCGTCCTGCTGGAACCATGTTCTTTGGTTATAACCAGGAAAGTTTTGCAGTTCAGGCACCAAGAAGTCGTCTAACATCTCCACATAACGCTCTGAAGTCACTGTTACTGTGCGTCCCCTTTCATCTTCAAAAAAGTAAGGGCCGATAATTCCTCGCGCCGACATTGCAGCCCATACGGTCATTTTAGGCGAATGTAGGGGTTTCTGATGTTTATGTTTTGGATTGGTTGCACTCCAGTAGCGGTAATTTTGCTTGTTTACGTGCCCATTAAGATGAAAATGAGCTTCATCCGAAAACAAGATGTTGGTAAACGTTGGAAAGCGCTCAGTCATCTGGTTTACGAAGTCAAGCCTCTGACCAGCATCCTCAGGCTTCAATTCTTGCACCAACTGAATTTTGTAGGGGTGCAGCTTTAAATCTTTGTGTAAAATGCTGAATAATGATGATCTATGCACGTTCAAAGCAACAACACGCTTACGAATCGAAAGGTTTGGGTCGTCACGAACAGACTGAGTAACACTGTCTACGTTTTCGACCGTTCTCGAAGACCTTGGACGCCCGGATTTTGGTTTTTCCAGTGTTGAACCGGTCTCTTCAAACTTCTCGACCCATTTTCCAATAAGTCGAGCGCTTGGCGCATCATTGAAGTGACAAATATGTCGAATATTGCAGAATTTTCTACGCGCTACAGTTGCCGAATTACCGTTTTTGTAAAACTCACGTACGCACAACGCACGGTCCGCTCCCGAGAAACGCTCCATAGCGACTAAATTCCCAAGAGCCAGGCTACCGATTGACATACCCCCCGCGCCGCTCGGAATAGTTGCGTTCACGCAATAAGCAAAACAAATGTGTACTTTCTTTTGAGACACCCAGTATTTTACAGTTTGTAAATACGTTTTACTCGTGTCACTGAATCATAGGCGTTGCAGTTTTAATAGTAAGAGCCAGACAGCGATTATTTTTAAAGTTTTTAAAACTTAAGGCACTGTCATATATTTTATTAAACATCGGAGTTTTAAAATCATGAATTCCGATAATCTCTAAAGCATTCGAGTAGGAAGATTTGTGCCTTTGCTGTTTTATTTGTGATGCACAAAACTAAATTAGCAATATCAAACACAAATACACAGTTCTATGACTACACTGCCTTATCATGGTATTAGAAAACATAAATCTTGTAACAATAAAAATCCATTTTAATAAATACAATAAATAGAAAAGTATTTCGTTTGAAATAAAATAATAATCTTCATCTAATTATAAATACGATTTCTCATACAATGGAAACCTCTCCTCCTTCTCTTAAGTTCTCTTTGTCAATCTTTATTTTCAAGTTTGGTCGCTGTAAGATTATTTTGCATTTTTAAGCCTTTTTTATTATAATAATTTGATGCATTCCACACCACGTGACGCGACGTCTCGACACTTTTATTGTCATGCAAAACAAACCTTTATTAATAAAAATTCCTTGTATCCAAATGCAATCTCATTAAATCATTTTCCTAGAATTAACCTTGCCAGTCGATACAAATGTGTTTTTTGCAAGTTTATAAAACCCATAAAATGTTGCGTATTCTATTTTGCTTCTGAAATTATTCCCCGCTGAATTAAAGACATTGTTAACGTATGCGGCTTCAACCCGTGGAGCAAGCTAGACGCATTCAGGCAAGTCCGTGTTGTATGCAAATAAGTACTCTTACGACATGCTATACAATTTAGCAATAGCTAGGTACGGTCGCGGGATGTGAAAGGGTTGGCGTGACGCGCATTGCGACGCATCCGAAAACATTCGGGCTGAAGTGATCGGTTGCGTAAATAAAAGAAGCGCGAACTCCTACCAACGCTAAGTCTTAAAATGCACCGCAGAAATTTGTGTTGATTTTTGAATCTGTCTTTAAAAGGAGATGACCAACGTAACTTGATCGGATCAAGTTGAATGTCCTACGAGTGGAAGTCATCCTGGATTTTATTACTTGAGTTTGATTAGAAGTTGATATTTTGTGTGGACGATAAAATTCAAATTTTCAACGTGTATCTTTGGATGCAATTCTGGGAATTTCAGACAAGTACCTATGTTGAGTAAATGTTTGTGTTGAATTTCGCAAGATCGGTTTTATTTGCCGTTTCTTTTTACATTGAATTGCGTGCTTACGAACTTTTCTGTATGTAGATAAATCACGTAACAAATACTTGGTGGACGAGGTTGGACTGCAGTTTGTAGAAGTTGTAAATTTAAAACCGATTGTATTTAGTCTGTAAAGGTCAGGTATCTTATACTTTAAGTTAATAATAGTTTTCACTTCGAAATTACAATTTTTTATTTAATTTACCTTTCTGGAATTACTTTTAGTTATTTAATTATTGTTCATGGAATAATTCTTTTTAATATGTAAATTATTCTTTTCTTAATACTAATTTCTTCGATTCAATAAATATTATTGCTTTTTAATTTCCGTCTTTCTGTATGTGCTTGTAATTTTGTTACAAAATAAGTATCTTTAGGAATTGTACTATTAAAAGGAAAGTATCAATTCACATTTTTGTAAAAAACGACGAGAAACTCAAATTATCTTTTGCAGACGGAATTGTGCTTATTAGCTCTTTGCATAAGTTAAATAGTAATGAAAGGCTCTAAATGATATTAAACTTCTGCAAAATTCCGTTAATCGCTCTGTAGTTATCAACATTTGCGTTTCATAGAGAAAAAATAACAGCATATTCAATTTTAAAAATTCAATACCGTATTATCAAACTCGATAATAATACAGTGAAACCTCTCAACAACGGACAGCTGCGGAGTACAGAATATTGTCCGTTGTAGGGAGGTGTCCGCTTTAGGGGGTGTTTATTAGGGAACAGTTAAAAGATAATTGCACAGCGATTTACAAACATGTTTTTACTAAAAACTACAATACATGATGTACATATGTAAGTAGGTGTGCAGCTGTATTAACAATAATAATTTACATTTTTTTATTGAAATTCTGATCGAGGGTTGCTTGGTGTTTGATTTTAAATTTATTTTTTACAATTTCAGACTCGACATAAGATAAGACTTCGTTTAGCTTTTGAGTCGCTAGGAATTAAAAAACTCCTGTAAATGGTTTTAAAATTTTTAATAATCCCCTGATGCAACGGTTGACAATGTGCCGTCATATTCGGCGGTAAGAATACTAATTTGATGTTTTGCAGACGAATCACTGGATGCGATGTGGCGTTATCCAAGAACAAAATTATTTTCCTGTTCTGTCGTTGCTTTTTTCTATCAGATTTTTCTAACCACTCGGTCATAATTGCCCTAGTCATCCATGCCTTCTTATTGTAATACCACTCCACTGGTAATTTATATATATGTGAGCCCTTAAAGCATCGGGGATTCTTGTATTTTCCAATCACCAGGTTTTTCTGTTCCACCTGCCATATTTGCACAAAGCAAAATTGTCAAACGTTCCTTCGCAGCTTTTCCGCCGGTATACTTTTCACTTTTCAAAGTCTTATTCGGCAAGGCACGGTAAAACAGACCTGTCTCGTCGGCATTAAATATATCTCTTGCTGAATAACCTTTTATTATATTTGGTATTTTTTTAATCCAATCAGTCACTTCATTCTCACTGACACTCGCTGATCCGAAAGTTATGTTGTGCCTTTGGCAAAATTTCTCTAGCCACCCATTAGATGCTTTAAAATCTATATTCAATTCTTTTGGAGCTTTTTCTTTAATTATTGGTCCAGACAGTGGAATATATCGATTGCGAACTTTGCAAAACCAATTAAACACTACTGTGTCGATAGCAACGCCTTGGGTTTTCGGAAACTGTCTTTTTTGCAGCACGTTTTCATTTTTCGCGTATAATTTTCTAATCTCCGCTTTATTATTTAATATGTAACTAAACTGCGTCCTTCCTACGTAAAACTCCGCTAATTCCCGAAGACTAAATTTGTTCTTTACGGAACACTCTATTATTGAAATCTTTTCTTCTAGCGTTAAAAATTTTCTTTTATTTTAAGCCATCTTGCTTCTCTCAATGTCGCACGTAAACGGATGTTACTTGAAATGTATTTGCACGAAAGAAAACGGCAAAAATTTTCTTAATAATTCATAAATCATCAACAATAGATTTAAAATCCGTTGTTTGTGTTTGTTAATGGATATATTTAGTACTTTCGAATGTCTACCTGCACTTCGGCGCAGCTTAGCACTTGATTGACAGGTCATAAAGTACGGATATACAATTATCATCTAAAGCAGTGATTCTCAACATTTTTTGTCACGGTACACTTTTAATAATTTAAAAATTTGGCGGCACACTAACAATAAGATAGATTTAAAAGAATTTTACTAAAATAGTATAATAGCTTTGTTTGGGTTAAATCTAGAACCAGTCCCCGCTACGAAGGTAGAACCAATCGAACTACTTGTCTGACGTCGCTTATGTATGGGTATTCGTAGTGGCGGCACATTTCGAAAATCTCGCAGCACACTAAAGTGCCGCGGCACAGTGGTTGAGAATCACTGATCTAAAGTAAACAAGTTTGTTTATACTTCACTAAACCGTTCAAAACTATTTTTCAACTTCTGAAACCAATCTTACCTGATTTATTCGTTATGCAGAGGGAACTTTTAAGCAAACATGAGACAAATTTCACGATTTTACTGTCCGCGTTCGTTCTAGGGAGGGTTCGTTATTGGGAGGGTTTTGGTACATAGTTAAGTATGTACGAGATTGGGAAATAAGAAACTGTCCCTTCAAGAGAGGTGTTTGTTGTTAAGAGGTGTCCGTCAGTAGAGGATTTACTGTAATAATAATAAACTGATTTTATGTTTACATGAAGCCTTTGAATGACTGTATGGGCATCTTATCACATTTACGGTTTACAAGAAGTTTCTACGTTTGACTGTCATATACTGAGTTCAAGATAGCTGCTGGATTTTCAACGAACTCCGAAGGAGTCGTTACTGAATTTGCGAAGTCTGTCTGTCTGTCTGTCTGTCTGTATGTATGTCTGTATGTCCGCATTTTTTGTCAAATTCTGAAATTTTGACTTCAGATTTTGATTCTACATCAAAAACTAAAAACCACGTGGTATCTCCGTTTTTTGATAACTCTTCGGGAACATCAAAAAATAAAACAAACTGTACTTTTAGTTTTCTGATATCACATCGGGAACATGGTCAAAATGGCTGCCGAAGTCTGAAAAAAGTAACGAAACGGAGTTCGTTGTGGTTATACTTTGCATTCCCAGATGTTTTTGTTTGAATCTAGATACTCGATTTTTATTAAAGCAGCTGTCATCCTTAAACTAGAGAGAAGGCTTCTTTCCAAATTAATGCAAAAATTGAAGTTTTTTGTAGAAAAATCCGAATAGAGATTACAGCATTTAATATTAGAAATTATCGAATGATAACAGAAAAAGCAAAACTTACAGCATTTAAAATAAATTTAAATTCGGTATGATCACTCAGCCTACTATTTAAAATACACGGGGTTTTCTCAAGTACAGTAACATTTATCAGTTAAATGGTAAGATTCACAAACAAAACACAGTTAAGATTAAATATTTCCAAAATTTAGTAACTTTGTAAAATAATTATCCCTTTAAGGCCTTATCATTATTTCAACCAATAAATTTAAATGTAGCAGATTCCATTTGAATTGCTAATTCCGCCATCTCTTTAACTACCATTCACAATCAGAACATGTGCCCCGATTTCTACCCTGCAGATCCGGCACTGCCTGTATGTATACATCTTATTTATCTACTATTCTATATTCATTGAATTACACAATGTTGTAACTGTTTTTTTACTAATATAAGAAAACTTGGAAAATCTATCTTTTACCCTTTTTTTGTGTATTTTCAGATTTCATACACCAGATTTTTCAAAAGGATTAAAAGATGACAAGCAAAATATTGTAATAAATTATTTCTTTTATTATAAGAGTAGAATATTGCATGTTTCAATTCACGGGTTTGCTCTCAGCGATTTTTAGACGTCAAAATTGGATGATATTACATATTGCACCTGACAAACATAACATCATTAATCTTGTGAAAAATCGAGTTTCTTGAGAAACATTTGTAGAAAACGAAAGAAAGAGAAAATTCCGAATAATATTGTCGGGAATTCTAGCTTTTACGCAAATAAGCAGCCCCTAAATAACTTAGAAACTCCAACCACGCTGACGCCATAAAACCGATCGTTAATTATGCAGCCTTCATTGCACTCAATTATTTAACAGTAGCGGAATTATGTTGCATTAGCGAATGTACACTAGATCTGTGACATATATCAACTTTCAAATCATATAACTTATAAAGACAACAATAACAGTAAAAGATCACATTTGGAAAAACAAACAGGAATATCAAATAATACGAATAGTTAAACATAAAGAAGAAATTCTTGCTTCGTTTACAAATTTATTTACAAACAACGCAAAATCGATAAAAACAGCCCACCTATACAAACTGCGTAGACGTTTTGAATATTTATTCTGGGATTCGTATTTTAATAGATTTTTAAAAAGTCAAATAAAAACTTCTATTTTAATTTATTTTTTTCCAGTATCTTCTGGGAATTATTTAAAAATGAATCTAGCGTTCCTAAAACAATTCGTTCTTCATGCTTCCTATTGTGAAGGAAAAAGGAAATACAGGACATATCCCTTATAGAGATCAATGTCGAATTTCTGTTAGAATAAATTGAATGATGGATTCTCGTAGTGACGTGAATACCGTAAATATACTGAATGAGAAATTCAAAATTCTTTTCAAAAAAACATCCATTTATATAAAATGATAGGCAAAGAGAAAAAAAGATGTAATTTGTTGAAAATTTGAGATAATCGAGTTTTTCAAAAACTTATTTAAATTTGCAAATGATAGAGGATATTCAAATGTAAATGGAAAATAAAATATAACCCTGTAAACTAGTCAAGAAAATAAAAAGCGACAGTAACTAACAAAGAAAAATTGTGCAATGTAGTTTGGCAAGTGAGTCCAAACTATTACTCGTACACAAATTCGCTCTTGTTTCCTCAATGTGTGTTTATACATTCATATTTTTTCATATTTTATCTACAGCTTTTTGCGTAAATAATGTAATGTATTCTTTTAGTGAAAGGACTAATCAAATGCACAGAATCCTATTTTACATTAATTATAGGAAATAAATCTTTCAAGAGGTTAAAAGGCAACTTTGTTCAATTAATACAAAAACTACCTTCGTATACTGGAAGAAATGTACTGCGACGTTATTTATGCAAAGATCTGTACACAGCGCTACAGGTTTCACCTAGAATGACATTAACCATTTTATTTTTAAATGTGATGTTCTATACGTTTTTGTATATTTGAAACCTACACTAAATTCTGTGTTCATGTACATCGATACATCTATCACTTTCTATGATATAAAATAAGATATTTTTAGACACTGAAGAAGAATTCGTCGAATAAGTCGAGTTTTAATTTCTTTACCGCACGTTAAAATTACACGCATTGCTCTATCTTGAACTTTTTGTATCTGTAATTCTATCATAGTGTTCTACGATTAGTCTAAGTCGCTTAAACACGAGGTAGTCTTCACTTTTATTCCTGTTAAAGTATACAGGGTGATTCCGAAATAAA
>VTPC01002609.1:0-10972 GCA_011009095.1 Ignelater luminosus | reverse complement strand
AAAAAATGCTACCTGCATCAATAATATCTTGCATCATTGCAAATACATATTTCAATAACATTTTACCAAATATTTCCAAAATGGATGACACAAAAAATACCTCTAATTGAAGCAAGAACAATTACTCAGCTCATCAAACATGCTTCCTTAGTATAATACTGATTTCAGCTTTGATACACTTAGATACTTAATTCTGAGATTATAAAAGTGATTTAGTAGTATCATTGAATAATTAATGTTCTGATTATTCCTTTTGTACTGAATGAATCTGATCGGGTTTTTCTTCACTGTCAGACTACTTCACTTTCCAATGCAAAGAAGAGTGCTATGATTTCTTCCAAAGTTATGTTCCAAAATGGTTGTTAGTTTCCGGAAAATTGAAGTCATTGTCGCTATGTAAAAAACTCTTTCTCAAAGTTTCTTATACGTTTGCCAACAAATTAGATATTAGTAAATCGATAAATAGCAAGGACGCTCAAGATAAAGAGATATGCACCCCAAACATTCAAAAAACTGTCGTGTTTCACATTTTGATACAATTCTTCTAATAGCTCTTCTGCGACCAAGAGCCAACGTTTCTCTTTTAATAAATTCAACAAGCTTTGCGCCCATATATAATAAGAATTAATACGAATTTTAAATATTAATCGTTCCACTATTGGTTGTCATTCCGACGAAATTACAGAAAAGCAAAAATCTACTTAGATATTCTAGCTGGGTTTGTATTGCATTCTTGTCAGGTTGTAGAAGATAATTAATTTGTTTTAAAGACTCAATTGATAGTAATAGACACCTGATGATTTTGTCGCGTGTGAAAGCGTACACCGGTGTTCTTGTACTTAAATAACGTTTTGTGAGTAAACAAAACATTTTTGCCACGTTGCTTTATGCATGAACGTACGTGAGGGTTATTGACCATTTCACCTTCCGTTTAAGTCCAGTAAACTGAGTCTGCATCGAGTCCAAACCTGGTGAAATCTTCCTCCAAGACTGAGTATCAACTGTATGTTATCTAGAAGGTATTTCTAGTTTATTAGCTTTTTTTGTTATTTTTCTATTTGGTATAATATTTGTATCTAGATCTATATAGATCGTACAGCAATGGACCAGTGTATGGCGTGTTGATTAAATAGTTTCCTTCTGTTTTTGAATAAAATTCTACATTATATAACACGGCTTGAAGTGACTGATGACCTCGATCATTTTGTGTAAGTTTGCAGTGCAAGCTAATTGTGGATTTGTTTAAGTAAAAGTACTAAGACTAAGTCGGTATAAATGCTCTTGGTAAGTTTGGAGAGAGCTCGAGAATAAAGTGTTTACTACTATCACAGTGAACTACCAGCGAATGCGATGATCTTGACTTGGTTCCTGGCACGCATATCAATTGTGACATTTTAAAGTAATAAGTGAGGTGTCTTATACAGTTTTCAATTCAATTTATGGTAGGTTTATACTATGAATCCCTCCCTTCTCCAAAGTTTTACTCTGCAGGGGCATAAGGCCTCCTGTTCTGGGTTTGTTCGTGACAACGTGCTTATATACGGTTCCTCTGATGTCAATTTATTAGTTAACAAAAGCATGCTGACTTAACAGTGCCTTTTCAATAATGTTGTAAGACGTTCTAAATGCGCGGTAAAAAACCAAACTTTCATTTACGTTATTGTCTTGACCACAGTTTGATCAAGTTTGACGTTTGATATAGCAAGTATTGCAGTGGTTTGTGGTAAGGAAAAATGTGTCAATGGTCTACTAATTAATTTGTTAATCAAATGATTTACTTTTACACAAATTAAAATTAAAACACAAATGATAATGAAACGTCTTAAATATAAGTTTCCAACAAGTTTTATAATATAATGAGCAAATCATTAAGATCATTTTACTAGTTTTCTTTTTAAGAATTAGAGAACTGAGGCGATAAAGATAAACTAAATGTCAGCATAAAATAAAATTAAAAGATGTACAGCAAGAGTCAGAATTATTGTGCAAATAAATTACTGCATTACTACTGACTTCAAAATTTTATTTAATTTTTCAATTGAGCCAAAATCCAGTATACAAATAAAGGTAAAGCAACAAATGCAGAACTTGATAAATAAAAAGTTAATCCAAAATATATTGAAAACGATTGTAGCAAAGATGTAGAAGAATTCAGGGATTGCTCAAAGAACCTGACTAACTTTATACGTAGCGCAAAAATACTTTAAACCACCTGAAATGAATACCTACTTCTCAGTGAATGAATACACCATTCGCGAATGAACGTAAAGATAATACAAATGTCAACTTACACTACAATGTAAGCAGCGTAAAACAGAAGAATAATGAGAAACAATTCTATTTAATTTAATAAATCGTCTGGTATGTGATTTCACTCCAGTCTAACATTAAACGAGTACTACCTATTTCCGGTAGAGTAGGAATGTCTAATGTGTTCTTATGCAGTGCTTTATCCTTTACGAGTACACAAGTATTATTAAAATAAGCTCTCACGAATTTTTACTCTTTTTATTTTTTACTACAGTTACTACTTGCTTTCCGTTTTCTATTAAAACAATGATGCAAAATTCTCTCATTAGCAGCATTTCTCTTTTGACGCGCTTTTTAGAATTTTATTTTAAGTATTAGTGAACCAGGTGTTTTTTCTATCTACAGCTCTAATTTATTTGCCATCTTTATTGAGTAATCTTACCACTGGAAGAAACTAGGATTGTTGAAACCTGAAGATGACCCTTTCAAATTTGTCAAGACTAGCAGAGTCTCACGTGATGACTATTCGTTTTTTTATTGACTTACCTGAAACAAAAAGAAAGAATAATTAATAAGAGAAATCATTTCCCAAATACAATGCTTGTAGTAATTTATTCAAAGTATAGAAAATACTCAAACAAAATATTTGTGTAAAAAAGACACGCCACGGCGTAAATGAATGGTAGGTACAGACAGAAACAATTTTTACTTTTGTGTTTTTAATTTACAAAACACTACCCAGAAACTTAAGAATAAATATTCGAAGGCATATTTGAATGAGTATAGATCAACACAGACAAGCAAGTAAATAATAAAAAATGTTTACCATCAATAGGGTTATACATGCACATTCATCAGAAACAACATAGTAGAAGCCAATAAGTACATTCCACTATTTGACTTTTTTTTTAAGTTAACTCTTTCTATACTAATTGTACTTCTCGATTAATTTTACTTAAATATGGAGATTTTTCTATTACTTTATACACTTTGCGGCACTTTTAAATAATTTTGGAAAAATTGAGTTCATGAATATTATTAAACAAAAATTGTTCTTTTCACTTATTCTCTTAATTATCGGCAACAACATATTCTGCAGGCCACAAGTATAAAACAACCCCATAGTGGATAAAAGATTGATACAGAAAATCAAACAGGTCTTCCTTCATCTACATAAATTTGTAAACCCTTGATTATAGCAGTAAAATTGAATGGAAACTGTTTTTAAAAATTTTTCACCAAATCGTGCTGACATTCTTAAAAAAGGCTGCAGTTCATCCCATAACTCAGTGGGGTCTAAATCGAGTTATTGGGGTGGCCAAAACATGTTACGGCTACCTTCGATCAAATGCTCATCTGAAGATATTGTATCCTCTTCTAAAATCTTGCTATAGCACTCTTTATTTAATATTCCATCGATAAGTACTAGGTCTCTTACACCCTATATCTGTACCCCAGAATCAGAGTGTATTAAGTCACAAAAAGTAAATTTTACAGGGGAGCGATATGAAAAAAATTTACGCCGTTTTTTACAGATATTATTAATGTAAACAACTTATATTAAGAACAACAATTGTTGAATACATTTATTATTTTTGTATGAGAAGGTACAAAAGTAAAATAGATAAGGTTTACGATTTTGTTGATATGAATCATTTTTGATAAAAAATGGACTTACTACTGTTTGACTCTAAAGTAATTTCATATCATTTGTGACAGTATCAACCTTTTTCCACTTTTTGGCAAATAATAGCTATGTTTTTATAGTTTTTCAATTTTTATTTATTAAGTCAAGGGTAACATAAAAGTACAAGATAATAAAAATATCACCACAGAACGTGATTATTCAATAAAAGGTATTTTTGAGATACTTGAAAGTTATTCATTCATAACGTAAGTCCTTGTAAAACTGATGGAACCGCTTAGGTATCCAAACCATTAATTTCTGCAAGTCATCGTATTTTTTTTTGCTGATAGGGTGCTTGTCTTCTGTAACTTGATTTAGATCATCATAGATAGTATTGTTTCTGGAAACTTTTCTGTTGTAGTCAACTGTTTCAAACTCAGATGTCTCATCAAAATCAGTCTTAAAAAAAGAATTCCTGGCTTTTTAGCTGTAAATTTCATGTGAACCACTTGGGAAATCAGAAATTTTTGGTTTTTTCGGTTTTTTTTAGAATTAGATGGGGTGAATTTTTAGAGAGGCATAGTTTACTGAAATGTTTAGTCTTCAGATTCCAGACCTGTGACGGCGAATCCCAGGGCCACATAATAGAAAAAGAAGACAGTCGTTTTGATCCCCTCTCTTTCAAAGAGTGTACCATATTGACTTTCATGTGGGTGTGTCATCGAAGTAAATATTATTTATGCTCAATTACCTTGAGGTGTGGAACTGTACGCAGAATATGGAAGTAGCACATGATCATCTGGACATTTCTATTTTGAGAAGGACAGTTATCACTTAAAACTATGAGATGTGTTATCAGGGGATCATTTACACTGTATTTTAGCATGCAAGACGACATTTCATTCCTTCCACAACCGGCAAGCGATTCGTCCCACATCATACAGTTTACAACTTTTTCATTGGCATCATAAATTGTGTAGTTAAATGACCACAACTTCAAGCCATAAAAACTTTGTGAATTTGTTAATACTGGCGAGGGAAGACATTTTTCCAGGTCCACCATCTCTACTTTCTGATAATCATTTTGCTTAGCCGTCTCTTTATCAGCCTTTTTTGTTTGGTACCTTTGTTGCGCCTTTGCTAAATGTTTTTCGTACTTTTCTTGAACAGATGTTCGCTGGTTTACATCTGATGCTTCTTTAAGGAGCATTTGGTCTTTGTCACACATGTCGCATGTATTGGTAGCAGGTGGTTTAAATCCTAAATTGAATTCCGTGATGAAAATATGAGCATATAACTATTGTCTTGAAATGTCATTGTCCCCCATTCCTTCATTTTGGCACTCTTCTTTAAAAAGTTGATACATTCGCGCAATATTAAGATTATTTCCCAAATATTGTCTTTTGGTCTTTCCACGGCTGTAATGTGATTCGATAACTGGAAATTCGGCAATATGTTCTCTTATTTTGTTCCTAGTATTCTCACTTAATTTGTTAGCAGGTTGATGTTTTCCCCTTAGGTCGCTTTCTACTACACCTCTGCTCTGTCTTTAAGGCTATTCCTACAAATGTTTGAGAGATAAACAAAATTGTGACAGACTCTAGTTTTATTGCCACATGTCACATAATATTGCAGCGAATGCGTTCTTCTTGAAATAGATGCTGGATTTCTACAACGAGCTCTTTGAATAGGTTTCTCTTCAATTGAAGAACATATGAATTGTCTTTTATCTAATAATCTAATACAGTAGCAGTTTTTTTCTGTTCGCCATCAGTATTACTCTCACAAAAATCGCTGATCCCTAGAAAATAGCAATAGCATAACCACGTTAATGCAGAAATAAATATTTTTAGCTGTACCTTCAACAAATGACATTGTTCTATGTGTCCACTCTGTATTTAAGTCGTCAAAAACATGGTCACAATCTTCTTGTTGTGTATTCTCATGTAAATCTGAAATGTAAATTCCTAAATATGTTGTTGTGGTAATTTCTTCCAACACAGTAGCATCATCTAAGAAGTTACAGAATATGAATAATAACACCGATTGATTGCTCAAGCTTATAAAGGTCTTGATTTTTTGCTTCTGAATTTGAGGTTATGTTTGAATTATGATCGCTGTCTTCTCGAGTATTATTGCTTTGTGTTAGAACCAACTGATATCAAGTGGACATAATATCAACTGGCTCTGAACTAACATGGATGTAGAATCATTTCCAATGGACTAAGAATACTTTTTTCGCAAGCATCTCAGAGACAAAGAGCATTAAATGGACATAATACTCTTTCGATCTGAACGGACGTGGACTTATATTATTTGAAATTGACATAAGACATTTCATAACGCAAATCCTCAGAACCAAAAGGTAAATAAAGGAACATAATATTGTCTGGCACTCACCTACCACTTAATTCTTTATACGAACAAAACTTTCAGAGCCAATAGATATTGTAATGGACATGATATTGTGTGGTTCTGTGATATCATGCACTTAATACTACTGATAAGTTCTGGCGGTAATACAGATTCTAAACACGCATCCTTGAACTATACTGTATTATTCGGACTTGATATTGTATGGCTCCATGGTAAATTGTACTTGATACCAAAAACTAACTACGTATTTTGCTTACTAAATCTTTGAGAGAGAAATAGAGATTACCATTGGATAGAGCAGAACAAAAAACCCCAGAATACATAAAACTCGGAATTTTTGGAAATTTGGACTTAATACCCTATGGTTCTGAAGTACAGATATAGAGAAGGTACTCCAAACCATTATGGAATCACCTCCGTCCTCCATGCATGCATAAACACCATTTTCTTCTTTACAGCTTTGATAAACAAAAATTCTTTGGTTTGAACCAAACAATTCAAATCCTGACTAATTAGTGCAAAGCACTTTGTAAAATTATTTTCCAGCCTTATTAGTTTTGATGGTGCAAGGTCACTTCAATGTTTTTCTTTATTTTGTAATCTCAGTATTGGTGAATGTTACAAGTATCGATAGGGTCGGCTAAAGCATTTACGTCGCGTCGCTCTAGGAAAGGTTAAAGTTTGCCGTTCCCCATTGAAATAAAAAGCAATACTGCAATAATTATTAACTGTAAGATTTTTATCTTTCCTAATGTCTAGATCTTTTTTTTTTCAAGAAAAAAGAAAAAAGAGTAAACGAAATCAAAATAAAAGAAATATCTAGGACTGCCCCAAGGCAAAACGTACAAGCTGTTTTCATATGGAAAACTAACCGTGTTCTGAGATTAGGCTACACCTTTCACTGGATCATCTGCGGTGACCTCGGGATTGGAATTTGTCATCTAACAGATCACCTACGTTCAGGGTTTTATTTTCCTAATAACATCCCATTGCTAGACTACCAATTTTGATTAGGTTTTATCTTACAACAGGGTGGCTGGTGTGGCCTCCTGCATTTGGATTTCGTTTTTTCCTATAATTATGTTATACATTAAACTATAATTAAGTTTTGTCACCAAGGTCGGAGTTTGTGGCAGTACTTGTGTTATTCCAGAAAAATTAAAAACTTTTAATAAAAATGCAAGCAAACGCTCGAGATTCGTAATAAATAGTTATTTCTTATTTACATAATCAATTATGAAAATCACGATATTGTTCAACAAGACCTAACATTTATAAAACGAGCGGTAGCAAGTAAGCAATGTTTAATGCAAATTTATCGTATTGTATAATTAAACTGAACTTTCTACAAAATTCTTACCATATCTTCGAAAGTCTGATAGCCTCTACCTTAGCGCTGAGCGTGAAACAATTTTTGTTCATTTTAATAGCAGGAATTCTTCACGCAGTCAAACGTCTATTCTTTTCGCCTTCTTTATGGAGTGTGACGGTTGACAGTTAAATCCAAAGTAAAATCATGATTATTTCTACTGCGAAGCAACAGTGGCTGCTAAAGCTATACGTTTCTTCAGTCATGATATGGAAAATATACAGGGTGTTTGGTTCACCGCCGTATATCCGAAAAGGGGTGGTAGAAGACATGATTTGGAACTTATCTAACCTAATATACTATTATTATTAAAAATGTTTGAACATAATTACCCATTGGATTTTTCTCTTTTATAGCCTTATGAAGTAAAAGTTAAATTTTAGAGTAATAATTTTTTCAACTTTCTCCGGGTCTAATTTGTTTAATCACTTGTAGGAGTGGATGGAAATGACTAAAATCGATAGAGTAGTTATGAAAGATTATAAAATTATCATTACCTTCAAATTAAAAGTTTCCAGTAGTGCGGTGTTCACATTTAAATGGGGAAAAACGTCCAGTTGGAAGAAATTATGAAAAATGACAATACCGCAAAAACCGTGACACTTTGTATAATAGTATATTAGGTTAGATAAGTTCCAAATCATGTCTTCTACCACCCCTTTTCGGATATATGGCGGTGAACCAAACACCCTGTATAATTTGGGAAGTAATGGGATGGGGAGAAGTGTGCTCGATTTGAAAGAAAATTCAGTTTTCCGTATGATCATGCAAACCTACATAACCTGTACTACTACTTATTCTATATTATCCAGGGGGTTTAGTAATTAGAACTGCCAAACAGTGCTGCTGCTTTTCATTTAAGGAAAACTAGAAGCGTCTTTTGTCCTTTATCGACTTTACCTTTTCTGGTTGAGTATCAACTTGTTTATGGTTGACACAGCTCAGAACATTAGCCAAAAACACAAAATTGAATAAATCCAATCTTCCATTTATTAGTCATCGAGTAAAAATTAAAAATGTGCGAGTTTTAAAAGATTTAATTTCATACAAAGTCATTCCGTTTTATGAGACACACGGTATAACAGAAATTGTACAATTCTACAAATTATCAATTCAATACCTATCAGTTTACCCGCGGGAGGTATTATGTACCTACTAATCTAACCTTTGATCATCATAATCGGATTTTCTTGGAATTTGATTTTATTAAATATCGTGGAGGGACTGAATAATGTTTATCGATTGTTTAATGTATTACATAAATATTTATCGAATATCGTTGCTTTTTAGCATCTAACTTGCATAGAAAAGTTTCTTCAGATGAGACGAAGTGATACAATCACAACGTATGAGCAACCTGCTAAAAAGCATAAAAAAATCTATTTGAAATATTAGTATAACTAGAAAAAAATAATTTTTGTTTGAAACAACATTTCTAAAGTGAACAAATATTATAAAACAATAAAATTTAGTGTAAGAGCTTTTGATATGCTTTTTTTTTATAAAATCCAGGTTTAATAATTTCTTTGTCCGTCGTCCGTCCCTCCAGGCAGTAAAATTGCAGTTGTTTGTCTTTAGTCTGGTGCATTTCCATTGTTATTTCTATAAGCAAAGGGTAAGACAGAAATATGCGCAGTACCTGCAATAAATATTTCTGAATTAATTACGAAAACACCGAATTATCATTCACAATCGCAACTGTTTACATTTTATTACATTTTACAATTTAGATTCTCAATACAAGAAACTTTACAAAAATACTTTTCCTGAATAAAATGTCTAAAAGCCCTAAAAAGCTTTCAGCGCTAATAGCATACAACACTCTGCAAGTGAGAAGAAAGGTGCAAACTTCAAGAGATTTTTGTAAATTGCCAGAATTAATCGACCTTCTCTGAATGACCAGAGTATCTGCTTTATCAGATTTGTGCATTATGCTTGGTCTTGCACAAATGGAATAGAGATTGGATACTGAATATGTTATTAGAATGTTGCTAAAGTTGTGCGCGTGACCCTAAAAGCTAATTCAGAGATGTAAATTATCCAAACTGTAATGTTGACTGAATAGGTATGTTTATCTAAAGGAATTACTTTTAAATTTCAAGAGCTACTGTTTTCGATAGATAAAAAGAAGATTAAATTTTCAAAATTGCATTTTGAGCTTGTCTTTGAATTAGTCTAACTTGTTTACTGTAATGAATAATGATTCGAATCTAATTTAAATTAAATCTACATAATTTATACCAAATAAGACATTGTCTATTTTGAATCATAACAAGCTGAGTGAGATATTCACAACATAAATTAGTAATTCAAATTTATAATATCCTGTGAGATCTAGTGGATGTATCAAAGTTGAATGTACCATCTAGATCCTATCAATTAGTATTCGGTTAGCACGAAATCTGCTAATTATAGCAGTTAGCCACTGTGTCTAATGCATTCCCGGGTTAGGTTATCACGGTACGTCACACCTACCTGTGCATTTGCTCACTGTTTGTGCTAACAATCCACTCCCGTATATCATTCCGCATTGTCTCATTTATTATTAAAGCTGCACTTGCAATATGATTACATTGTAGAGCAATTCATTCTAGATAGTGGTGGAACATCAGCGTTTAGGTTAAAATTTCCATTAATAATTTTCAGTTGAAAAATCTAAGGCTCTATGTATTTACTTTTATATTAACAAAGATTAATTGTTGAAAACGTGGTAATATTATGTAAATTTTCAAATCGAATTATGCAGTAATCCATTTTGTATACATCCAACGAAAATTATTACCCTTTATAAACTGATATGTCAGATTAGCGGGGATCTGCCAACTCAATTTGAAATGCCTTTTGTTCGAATCGATAATTAACAACTACAAATTAGATTTCATTGTTATTTATGGTTACATATGTGACTACCATCGCAAAATGACACTTCTATCATGTACTAGCCTTTGTATTTCTGCTCGTTTACAGGATCAATGTCAGTAGTGATATCTTTTGGAATTTACACCCGTACTGTAACAGAAAATCACAATTTAATAAATTCAGAGGTGTAAAAACCAAACAAAAGACTATTTTTATAAATAGTACATCTCAAGCGAAATCTAAAAATTTTCTTCCGAGTTTTATAGATTTTAATTTTATATAAGCACAGATTGATATTCAAGTCACATTTACTTCTTTGGCGTTGCATATTTTAAAAATGCATTAAAATGAATAATTTTCTTAAGTTAAATATTACTAAATCCTTTCAGTCAGCGCTAACTCTAATTTTCGAATATTCAAATTTGTAAATGCTTCCACTAATAAGTGCGCAGTTTCTAAATGTATCATTGTTAAAGAATCTTTCTACAGTG
>VTPC01002607.1:0-19280 GCA_011009095.1 Ignelater luminosus | reverse complement strand
AGGCAATACGCCTTCGCAAATAAAAGATGAGTTGGATTCTGTGTATGAGGACTCTGCACCATCCTTTACCACAGTGAAATTCTGGGCTGCTGAATTTAAATGTGGCCATAAGAGCTTGGGAGACGATGAACGTTCTGGACGTCCAAAAACTGCAAGTACTGACGAAAACATCGCCAAAGTTCACCAAATGGTGCTAGACGACCGCCGAATTAAAGTGAGAGAGATAGCAGAGGTTATGAACATGTCAAAAGAACGTGTTTGTCACATATTAAATCAACATTTAGGCATGAGAAAGCTGTCCGCGCGTTGGGTGCCGCGTTTGCTCACGTTAGACCAAAAACGTATTCGAATTAATATTTCCAACGCAGTTTAGGCGAAATAAATCCGAGTTTTGGCGCCGATTAATTACTGTAGATGAAACTTGGATACACCATTATATGCCCGAAACAAAAATACAGTCCAAACAGTAGACTGCAAAGGGGGAACCGGCTCCAAAAAAAGCAAAAACTGTTTTTTCGGCTGCGAAAGTGATGGCGACTGTTTTTTGGGATAGTCATGGAGTTATTTTAATCGATTATCTTCAAAAAGGAAAAACCATTACAGGAGCATACTATGCATCATTACTTGACAAGCTGAAGGCAGAACTTGTGAAAAAACGGCCACATTTGCAGAAAAAGCAAATCCTGTTTTACCAAGACACCGTCTCACACCTCAGCGGTTGCCATGGCGAAAATCCACGAATTACGGTTTGAACTGCCTGAACATCCGCCTTACTCACCAGATCTAGCCCCAAGCGACTTCTTTTTGTTCCCTCATTTAAAAATTGCGCTCGGAGGACAAAGATTTTCGTCAAATGAACAGGCAATCACCTTCGTGAACAATTATTTTGCAGAGAAAAATGCCGAGTACTATTTGGACGGGTTACAGAGATGGGAGTATCGCTGGGAGAAGTGTGTAGAGTTACAAGGAGACTATGTTGAAAACTAAAAAAAAATTTTCAGACAAAATGTCTTGTATCTTTGTTAGGTCGGAAACTTTTCAGACCACCCTCGTACTTAGCTTGTTGGCTGCCTTGGAAAATGCGTTGGGAGGTTGTAATGCAATAAAATAGGACTGCAAACATTTTGTTATGCTGAATCATAACACAGTTAAACCTCTACTAACGGACACCTCTTAACAATGAACACTTTTAGTGAACTAACAGTTTCTTATTCCACAAGCTTGTTACATACTCAACTATATATCAAAACCCTCCCTAGAACGAACTCGGACAGTAAAATCATAAAATTTGTCTCGTGTTTGCTTAAACATTTTCTCTGCATAACGAACACATCAGGTAAGATTGATTTCAAGAAATTGAAAAATAGTTTTGAACGATTCAGTAAAGTATAAACAAACTTGTTTACTTCAGATGATAATTGTATATCCGCACTTTACGACCTAACAGTCAAGTGCTAAGCTACGCCGAAGTGATTTCTAGACATTCGAAAGTAATAAATAAACCAATTAACAAACACAAACAACAGATTTTAAATCTATTGTCGACGATGAGCCGCAAAATGAGTAATCCTAGTATGTTTTTAATCTTTTTGTTTAAGAATTGTAAAGATGTCGAATACTATAGAAATTCAGGAAAGTTTAGAATAACGCACCTTTAAAAACTGTTTAGCAAAATAGTAAATTAGTGAACCAACATTTCTAGAAATTTATTAAGAAAATTTTTGCCGCTTCCTTTCGTGAAATACATTTCAAGTAATATCAGTTTACGTGCGACATCCAGAGGAGGATGGCTCAAAGTAAAAGTAAATTTTTAACGCTAGAAGAAAAGATTTCGATAATAGAGTGTTCCGAAAAGAACAAATTTAGTCTTCAGGAAAAGCGGAAAATTTTACGTAGGTAGGTTCCCAAGTTAGTTACATATTAAATAATAAAGCGGAGATTAGAAAATTATACTCGGAAAATGGAAATGTGCTGCAGAAAAGAGAGTTTCCGAAAACCCGAGGCACTGTATCGGCACAGTGGTGTTTGATTGGTTTTGCAAAGTTCGCAATTGAAATATTCTACTGTCTGGACCAATAATTAAAGAAAGAGTACTTGAAGGTGCAAAAGAATGGAACATAGATTTTAAAGCATCTAATGGGTGGCTGGAGAATTTCTGCCAGAGGCACAACATAACTTTCAGATCAATTTGTGGGGGAACAGCTTAATCCAATCAGTCACTTCATTCTCACTGATTGGATTAAGCAAATACCAAATATAATAAAAGATAATTCAGCAAGAAATATATTTAATGCCGACGAGACAGGTCTCTTTACCGCGCCTTGTCAGATAAGACTTTTGCTTTGAAAAGTGAAAAGTGTACCGGCAGAACAGCTGCGAAAAAACGTTTGACAATTTTGTTTTGTGCAAATATGGCAGATAGAACAGAAAAACCTCTAGTAATTGGAAAATACAAGAAACCCCGATGCTTTAAAGGCTCTCATATAGATAAATTGCCAGTGAAGTGGTATTACAATAAGAAGGCATGAATGACTAGGGTAATTATGACCGAATGGTTAGAAAAATTTCATAGAAGAATGCAACGATAGAACAAATAACAACTGGCCATACAGATATGCACGATGCTTACACTAAACTCAAGGACTTAGAGGCATGTTTTATTTTGTCTAGGGACTTCATAGCGTCTCAGAAGATAAGAGAAGTCTTCTCTAATGGCGAGTCTAAAATTGTAAAAAATAAATTTAAAAACAAACACCAAGCAACCCTCGACCTGTATTTCAATCAAAAAATGTAAATTATTATTGTTAAGTGTATACCTACTTATATATATCATGCATTGTAGTATCTATTAAAAACATGTTTGTAAATCGCTGTGAAATTATCTTTTAATGTTCCCTAATACACACTCCCTAAAGGGGACACCACCCCACAACGGACAATATTCTGTACCCCGCAACTGTTCATTGTTGAAAGATTTCATTGTAGTTACCTTACTTTTAGGTAAATAATATAATTCTTGCTTTTTTAATGTCATTTAGATAACAGATTTAAATCTTAACATATTATACATATAGACATATAAAAAACGGTAGTTAAATATTTATAAACTTGTTTATATTTAAAACTTACGCTAGTAGCCAATGTCAGATTGTAGATATGAGGGCCCCGTTGGAGATTTACACCAAGCAAGGTTCTTTAATAAATAGATATAAATATGTATTACTAGTGCATGTAAAGAGCGTGGTTCTGTAGTTTTCATAGAAGAGAAAGATAATAATAATGTTTTAAAAATTTCCAACAGAAATTTTGTGATAGGTCCTTTAAGATGAATTAAATAAAGCAAAGTTCCTTATGCTGTAGGTAGATTAAAAAGAATTACTTCATTTATCCCCTTGCAAGATACAAAAACTTTACAATCCTGATTGGCTTTGTGGAATTTTACAAGCTGACGGTAAAATTTGTTATAAATATATTTGATGTTAACCTTCACTTTAATGGGAAAAAATATTCCAAATTGTGTGATTTGTTGAAATCCAACAATCTAGGCTGACTGTTCTATCAAGTGCTTGAAACATTCGTATTAGAGATGTTAGTGACTCAGCATGACTTATTAGGTTCATATATTTACAATCGTCCTATAAAATTCGTTTGCTGCACCTTACAAACAGTCTTACAAAAGGCAAAAGATACCAGCCTACTGAAATCAAGTTCATGTTGCGGATATTCTAAAACTATTACGGCCAATTATAAATTTTCTAAAAATAAATTTATGCTGAACTGTCGGCCGGTGTATTGACATACTTATTTAGTAATAATTATTCTTATATATTTATGAAGACGTATAACATTTAACTAAATTATCTGGTCATGGTCAATAAACTACAAAATTATTTGTAACAGGCGTGTAATTTTGTTATTAAAGTGAAAGTTTATTCATAATTTGCTAATTTTCTTCGTATTGTATCGTCACTGGTTTTTCCCGAATAGCGTTCAATAAATCAAGTATGCCCTTTTTAATTTTTACAAGATTTAGGGCATTTCAGAAATAAATGCAATAACTAATTTATGGAGAGCAGATTGTCAAGCCAAGGCTACATACGAGGTATGTGAGAAAAGTAATGAGACTGATTTCATACTAACCAAAGTTTTTATTTTTTTCAAACAACAATGTTATCCCCTTCAAAGTAGTTCCTTTGGGCATCTATACACCGGCGGAGTCGTTGTTCCTTCTCTTGGTAGCAGCGCTGGGAGTCTTCAACTGGTATGGCTTTTAATTGGTCGGTCACAGTCTTTTGAATGTTCTCCAGAGTTTCAAAATGACGTCCTTTTAGGACATGTTTCAATTTCGGGAAAAGGAAAAAGTAACAAGGGGGGATGAGGAACAACAGTAATGCGTTTTGAGGTCAAAAATTCACCGATGGAAATTGCTGTGTGACACGGAGCATTGTCATGATGAAGCATCCACTTGTCTGCAATGTCTGGTCTCACACGAATCACTCTTTTCCTGAGCTTTTCAAGGACACTTTTATAAAATACTTTGTTGACACTTTGTCCTGGTGGAACAAATTCTTTGTGCACAATACGCTTACTGTCAAAAAAACAAATCAGCATGGTCTTGATCTTTGATTTGCTCATTCGACATTTTTTCGGCCGAGGAGATGCCTGAGTGTGCCACTCTTCGCTTTGCCGCTTTGTTTCAGGATCGTACTCAAATATCCAGGATTCATCACCTGTGATCACACAATTGAAGAATTCTTGGTCATTGGCAATCCACTCAAGAAGATCAACGTACACGTTTTTTCGAATATTCTTCTGTTCAGTTGTGAGGTTTTTCGGCACCATTTTGGCACAAATCTTTCGCATGTTCAAAATGTCTGTCAAAATTTGATGCACGGTGAAAGTGTTTAAATTTAACTGTTCACTCATCATCCTTATTGTTAAAATAATCTGATCTCACAAGAGCCCTCACACGTTCAACGTTTTCGTCAGTTTTTGAAGTTGAAGGTCTCTTTGAGCGAGGTTCATCTTCAACGTGTTCTCGGCCGTCCAAAAATGATTTGTGCCAGCGGAAAACTTGTGCTCTTGATAAGCACTGTTTCCCATAGACCTGTTTCAACTTTTCAAAAGTCACACTCGCGGATTCACCAAGTTTAACACAAAACTTTATTGCACAACGTTGCTCTAAATTCCAATGCTCCATTTCTGTAACACACAACAAAAACACAACTTCACTGACGGCGCTGTCCAAATAATGTGTTAGCTGTACGGAGTTGTAACTCGGACTGAGGAACTGGAAGCGATAAACAAACCGGTTTAGCACAGGCCGGTAGACACAACGTTGCCAGATCTCCCGCAGTGTTGCCAATCTCATTACTTTTCTCACACACCTCGTACAGATTTTATGTTTGTAGTTTTTATGCGGCTGTTGGGATTCCGGTAACTACCGTGATGAGACATATTGATATTACAATTACTGTGACAACGCAGTTTGTGATGTAAATTTAATTATTTTTTAATGTCTTAATTTTAGTATTTTGTTTTCAAACTAGAGTTTTATAGTTATAAGTTTTTGTTATTATGCAGATTTTATTGCGTCACATAAAAATATTTTACTTTATTATCATTATTCTGAACATACGTTTCTGCCAGGTACATGTTTTTTAATTAATATAATTAAGTATTGTTAGTTTGCTCTTTTGCCAAAAAAGATAAAGAATTTATTATCTTATAATAATGTCCATGTGACACTAATTAGTAATTATTTCGTATTACTGTGTGACGTTATACATACATTATAAATTCTACTCAAATAACATTGAGCATTTAAAACAGGCAATTAGATAATTGCTTTTATTGTAGTACTAATGAAATTCCCTAGATCCCAGAAACGTTAATTAATGAATAAACGTTAAATAAATAAACCATCGATTAAATTAGAAAATAGTTGCCTATTTTGAAGATGTCTTTGTTTTAAATTTTTCTCCTATTTAAACAAGAGATAGATATAGAATGATAATAAGGGCACTGAATTGTTTGAATGCTCTCTGCAATTTGCACCAAAAATTAACTTTACAATAGAAAAGAAGAATTTTTTTGATCATTTTCTGATTGGTTTATAACATGTCAGTTTTGTTTGCAAAGCAAACATATCTCTTGTTAATGAAAGTTCATTTAGAATGTCCAGAAGGTGGGTTTGTCATGAATCCTTCATTCTTTAATAACTGTTTAATCAAATTTTACCTTTTAGCTCCCGATTGAGCAAATTGTTGTCTTCACTGATTGTTTAATAGACAAAGGCCGAGAAAGATAGACTTCCAGAAAATTTAGTTTAGTATACAAATAGTACATTACTCCACACAAAAAAATAAGTGAGATTTACCCTTACTGCAGTTGATACAGAAACCAATTACGTTCAACGAGCTTTAAAGGTCTGTTGTATCCATCACATCGAAATCAGCTGGTCCTAATGGTTACAAAAATGCTTTGAAAAAATTCCCATAATTTGTCTGTTACTCCTCTACAATGATTGCTTATACCTAGGATAGTGTCTTTGCTTATTCAAAGAATGCAGAACTGTCTCTATGTGTTTATTTTTTAATTTGGGCACCAACTAGGTACATAGGTGAATTCGATTCCAGATTTCTTTCTTTCTCATTCCAGGCTCAAACTCACGTTGGTAAAGTTGAGCGGCTTCACATATACTATGCATACCGTATGAATGACAAGTCTCATTACCGCTATATTACTTGGGACGACTGTACGTATCCCAAAAAAGGTAAACTATCCCAAATCACCTTTATTATTCCAATTAATTATTCGCAATATGGGCTTACTAATTTAGATGGCTGCTTAGCAAGCAATACCGTTTTATAATACGTTATCAAACGTTTTCTCAAAAGACCTCAACTATACAACATCAACGACCGATCTCCTGAAAGCGTTTGAATCCATCCTTTCCTATTAAATTACATTATGGACTCATATGTTTTGGCCTAATAATCTCTAAGATCTTAATGGACAAAGACGTAAAACAAGCAGATCTTAATATCTCTGATTTTCTACTCAACTTTGTTTCTGGTAAGTTGTTAGACTTCTTAGCCAATATTAAAGTAGGTTTTGCTATAGGAGAAGCAGGTCCTAAAATAACCCTCTTGGCTTATGGTAATGCCTAATCCTATACGAGTTTCTTCTAGCTAAAGCATAAGCTTTGCTGAATACATGCCGTCATTTCTTTGAGTACCGCCACCGCACGATAAAATCGTCACCCTAATGCAGGACTATTCTAACTGTAAAAACTCAGATTTACAGGAGAAGCTTTTTTTAAATTAGAAATTACTTGTTGCTTTAAGGCCGAATATGAGACTTGAAATAGTCATAATTTAAAGTTAACGTAGAATTGCAACAAATATTTTGCAAAAACCCTTTATTCATAACAATATCCTGGAGTTAGAATAGCAGTTGATCAACTCATCTGTATCCTAAATTCAAAAAACGGAATTAAGATAGTTTGGTAGAATATCAATTGGTGTTAGGATTAGACAAGAAAAGAGTGTGCAACAACTACAAATTAATAATAACTTTTTTCTACAACCGTCAAAAAAGATTAAATTTAAGCATCGCCAAGGATACGGAAAGTATCTCTCTTGTATAGCATCATATAACCATGAGTTACATTGCACTTCAACCTCTACGATCAACTTTTACGCTACCGGAAGTTTTTTTATTTTCATGGTCACTGTTTTAACAATTTGATGACTAATGCACAGCTTGTTAAAAAAAGAATTGGCAAACTTGTCTTTTTTTACTGCTCTTGTTTGCTGGTAAGTTGTAGATATATGCGTACTGTCATCGGCTTTTCTTTATTTTACTTTTGAAATCTTCAAAATACGTTTCCGTTCTTTTATTCTAACGTCCACATATTTAAATATGTTACATCTCCTGAACCTCAATATTCATCAAAAACTTTTTGTCTGCAGTGTTGAGATATTTTAGAAGTACATTTTAGTCTGCAAGTCTCTGAATATGGAAGCTATAAAATTTTTGCCGGTACAGTTTTACTCTTTCCATTTTGATAACTTTTGCCACTATTTCTCTGACGCTTGATAACATTTGCAACGTAACCTCGCGTTACAGCTACTTGTATTGAAGACCCACTTACGGTCTGCCCACCAGTCGCGAAGCGAGGCAGTCGACCCGGTCTCCAGCGCGAGTGTAGTGCATCGGCGACAAATAGTACGGGCACAACCAACAGCGCGGTAGTCGAGGGCTACCGCCATCCCTCCCTCCAGAGTCTGTGTATTGGGAAGCACAGGCTTGGCCCAATTTCCACCGCCAACGGGGCGACTTGAAGTCGCACTGCTGCATTATCCCACCCGACCGTCGGTCTTCAAGAATTGGGGAGCTTGAGGGCCTCGACCGCCACATTTCCAACCCAACCCAAGATGCAGTAGATGGATCAACGGCCGCTCCACCACCAACCGGAGCATGCGTAGGGGTGCGTAGGCCCGGCCACCATCATCCACTCATCTCAGCCTCTTCCGACCGGCTTGAGATTGTTCATGTTGATACTTTTCAAGCACAAGGCCAAAAGTTTTTGACTATAATCGATACATTTTTTAAATACGCGCAGGCATATCCTCTAACAGGCGCATCAGGTATCAAAGTTGTCAGAGCATTCGTAATTTTCATGACCCATCATGGTCTGCCAAATTTAGTAATCATGGACAATGATTCCGAACTAAAAAATTCAGTAGTCCAAGAATTCTTTAAAACTCATCAGGTAAATAATCATTTTATAACGGTCAATAACCCCCAATCCAATGGTGCAATCGAGAGGTTTCACTCCACTCTCATCAAACATCTACGTGTACTAAGGCTTAAGGATAAAGGTAAAATAGATATATTGAACCAAATGCCTTATGCAATTTTAGGGTACAATAATTCGATTTATTCAGTGACTAAGCAAAAACCAATTGACATCATTAATGGCCATTTAAACTCAACAGATCCATTTAACATAAACATTAATGAAAAATTGTTAAATAATTATATCCAGGAACATCGCGACGCAACTAAAGAAATCTATAAAAGGTTAAACGAACAGTTAGTTAACCAAAAGGAATCTGTTATTGAAAATCATAACAAGAATCGCGAAGATCCATTGACCTATAACCCCGATACCGATGTATATAGAAAAATCACCACCAACACTAGAAATAATAAAAAACAAAAAACTGAAGGTAAAAGCTTCACGTAGAACCTATCATAAACAAAATTCGAAACGTCCACCGGCTAACCAGCCGAAATTGTTGCAGATACCACCTGGCAACCCTTCAAGAGGTAACAATAACCAACCTCAACCGGAACCTAGGGATTCTACCGTACAAGCTGGGTCCAGCAAGGATAAAATTTAAAAGCCATACATTCATCCATTACTTTAACCTAGAACCCATTGGAAATGAAATAGCTCTTATAAAGCAGCATTGCCAAAATATTAGTTTTATTATTTCAAAACGTGAAAATCAATATTTTTTTGAATTAGACAACCTTCAAAGGGCTATATCATATCAATTATATTCGGCAGAACAAAAATTCAACTCTTTGAGTCCTAACATTCGAGTAAAACGAGGTCTTATTGATGGATTAGGAACAATCATTAAAGGTATTACAGGAAATCTAGATGCAAATGATGCCGAACATTACGATCAAGCAATAAATGATTTAGAAAATAACCAAATTCAAGTTGTTCGAAAACTAAATAGGGAAATTTCTCTTACTACACGAATTATTGAAAATTTTAATGAAACAGTTTCTCTAATCAAACATAACCAAGAAGTTATAACCTCTAACTTAAATAGAATACAATTTGAGTTTAAGGATTTAATGTTCAATCTTTAGATCTTTAGAAACCAGAAACATTTTGGATCAAATTAATTTAACCTTAAATTTAATTTTACAATTATTAAGTGACATCGAGAATGCAGTCACGTTTGCTAGATTAAACACACTTCATAGTAGTATTTTAAAAATCGATGAACTTGAATCAATTGTACAAACTGCATTAAAGTATTATTCTTCAGAATCATTACTTTTCCCAAATTTACCAAATAATACATATACCAGGTGTATACCTATGAAATGAGACTTTCAGCTATTAGACCACAGATGTCGCTAGGAGTATTTTTAAACTGTCCCAAATGTCTTATTGTTTTCGTCTGTCATCTGTCAACAATATTCAATTCATTGTTTGTGATGTTTCATACAACAACGCATTTTTTTTCGCTCTTAAAAATGTCGAATTTCGTGCCTTCAAACTACGATTTGCGGACATCGTTGATTTTCTGTTATCAATTGAAGAAAAACGCTTCTCAAGCTCATCAAATGCTTATAGAAGCTTACGGTGGACACGCTCTAAGCAGAGCACAGTGCTTCAGGTGGTTTGAAAAATTTCGAAGTGGTGATTTTAGCGTGGAGAACGAGGAACGTGGCCGGCCACCGAAAAAGTTTGAGGACACCGAATTGCAAGCATTGTTGAATGAAGATGATGTTCAAACGCAAGAAATGATGGCAGAGCAGTTGGGAGTGACCCAAAAAACCATTTGCAAACGTTTGAAAGACATGGGCATGATTCTAAAGGTCGGAAGATGGGTGCCGCATGAACTGACTGAAAGGCAGCAAGAGAACCGAAAAACCACTTGCGAAATGCTGCTCTCCCGGTTCAAAAGGAAGTCTTTTTTGCATAGAATCGTTACGGGTGTATTTCTCCAATCCCAAGCGTAAACGATCGTATGGTCCGCCCGGCCACAAGCCAAAATCAACGGCCAAACCAAATCGCTTCGGCTGCAAGGCAATGCTGTGTGTTTTCTGGGATCAGCATGGTATGATTTGGTACGAACTATTAAAACCAGGTGAAACAGTTGACGGTGCACGCTACCAACGACAATTGGCCGATTTGAACAGCGCTATACACCGAAAACGCCCAGAATATGCCGATCGGCGTCACAAAGTAATTTTTCTTGATGACAATGCACCACCACATCGAACAAGAGCAACCCGGGAATTGGTGGAGACGTACGATTGGGAACCGCTAGTACATGCGGCTTACTCACCAGACTTGGCGCCTTCCGATTATCATTTGTTTGCATCGATGGGCCACGCACTTTCCGAGCAGCGCTTCAATTCTCACGAAGAAGCCAAAAAATGGCTCGATGATTGGTTTGCGGCCAAAGACGGCCAATTTGTTTGGCTCGGCATTCACAAATTGCCTGAGAGATGGGTAAAATGTGTCGCTAGCGATGGCTATTATTTTGAAGATTAAATTTGTAACCATTTTTTGTTAATAAACGTTTAAAATTGAAAAAAAAGTCTCATTTCATAGGTATACACCTATGTAGATATTACGACCTTATAGAAATCGAGGCTTATCATTCCAATAATAAAATCGTTTTTGTTCTACACTTTCCCTTAGTACTTCCTGAAATATTTTATTATTATCACCTATATTCCATTCCTACCCAAGATGGTACAACAATTATTCCCCCTAACATCTATCTGGTAATGAGCGAAAATTTTTACCAATACACATCAATACCTTGCATCCACTTACACCCTGGATACTACTGCCCAGATGGCAACCTTGTGAACGGAATGCAAGAAGAAGATTGCGTTTTTCAGTTGTTACAGGTGGAATTTTCAAAAGAAAGTTGTCAACGAACCCCGGTGGAAATCACCAAAAGTATCGTACAACAAATCGGCAAATCTCATTACATAGGAATTTTCCTGAATGAAACGAAAATTCAAACCGCTTGTCGTCATTCGGACCTCACCACCTTAAAGGGAAGTTATTTGATATACCTACCTATAGGATGCCGTTTACAAACCAATGATTTTAACTATGTCAACGAGAAGGAAGTCAGCAGAGGTCAGCCAATGCTACTACCTGAAATTAATATTGATCGTGGGACTTCAGTTACCAATCTCACCAAGATAATAATTAAAACTGTAAACCTTGATAAAATTCACCAGCTGCAGAAGGAGCAACAAAATTTAAAACCATTAATACCAATTTACAATAAAAACTCTCCGATTAATCTTTGAATTATTCCTATCTCCGTGATCCTAGTCTTCGCTGGAATCTACCTTATAACATGTTGCATTCGAAGAAACTGGAAAAGGTCGAAACAAGATGGACCAACTTCCGTTGAAGAGCAGCAGCAACAAGATCCCTCAGCACGCCCTGTGGCATTTTTCACCCCATGAAATACCCCACGACCTATATAATATAGAATAAAATACTGTAATGTAATATTACATACCTAGTTAGCATTTTCTTTTTATCATTTTAACATGATGTTTTTATAAAGCTAGTCTGATAATAAATCTTGAACGGATAACACCAAAAGAATTAAAAAGAAAATATTTTTAATTCAGGGTTTTTGGAAAATTCGTTTTTTAAAAACCACCAATCTCATTTGAAACTTATAATTTACGTTATAATAAACTAAAAATAATAATCGTTAATAATTATCAACGTAGAAATTGTACACAAACAAATTCAAATTGGCTACTATAGTTTAATATTCAAAATTGTGTTTTGTAATAATTATCATTTTTGTTTATTATATTAATTATTTAGGTAACAAGACTTGTTTTTATATCAGATGGTTAGGTTTGAAAGCAATTACAATCACACAGTAGCGCTAATGTAAATTGTATCGGAATTTTTTAAAGTTATTGAATGGGTAGACAAAGGGGTTTGAAAATTTAACCTCACTTCTTCCATTCGCGCCAATTGCTATCATTAAAAAAATACAAGATATCTTAAAAATACTTACAAATTAGTTCAACACGTTGGTTTCCAGCTACCATACTCAAAATGTTCGCAGTACTGCTATTCATAATTATAGCATTCATAACAATTTAATTATTATTTACGACGAACAAACTAACAAACACTGCATCCAATCTCCGTTAAAATGTATGTTACAAGAGGTACTAACCATCCTAACTTCATCGTAGCTATCCTATGTCCAACTTTCAGTCTGGTTATTGAAACAATACTATTCTAACATTCGATAGGATCTTTCTGCATTCACATTTTACTCAGTAATAGTTAGGATAGTTTGTAATAGTGGAATAAACACGTTATTATAAGAAAATGTTTTTAGGTTATTTCTGCATTAAATTCGTCCTATTTAATACATCGAGATAGGATTAAAACCTCAAAAACGTTAAAAGTGGAGTTAGGATGGTTCTGCATTAGGGTGACAAAATATTGACAAGTGTCATGCCCTCTTTGCAGCTACACAGTTCCAAAAAAGAACAAATCTGAAGTGCGGACAACTCCGATACTTCAATGCTGCAGTAAGTTAATACCTCAAATTGACACTGAACAACACCTATACCTGGGCGTTTCTTACGGATTGTGTAGATATTAGAAACAATGCAAAAAAATTGTTCTCATCGCTAGAATTAAAAAGTAATTCTTTTGATATGTTTATATGAGAAGAATGACGGGTGACTACCAAACAAGACTTGAAGAAGAATCTCAAATAGACCAAAAAAGGGCAAGAAATACCTAAGAAATCCTGGAAAAAAAAGCTATGAACAGAAATATATTGAAAAGGATAGGCCTGGGTCAATCCATTCCAAGTGGTCCAAACCAGCTTGCTCGATCTTTACCTTTACCTCATGTATGAGTAGCCAAAGACACATATTATTTTATTTTTATACTTTGTACCGTTTATAAATGACCGCCATTTGTACTCCACAGTGCACACGGTTTTTGCGTTTGCAGACATCTACGGAGAATTAATTTTCTACGGATTGCTGGTCGTAGACATTTGAAATAAAAAGTATTTTTTTCTGTAAACCTTGATCTATCTTTCTGGTTCTCTTCATTATAGTTCTAAATTGTCATTTAATATGTAATAATTACTCTAAAAGTTTGGTAACACAATTTAAAGAAACGCACTTTTGAAGGGGTGTTTTTCTATGGAAGGGATGCAATACCAACGTTAATTCTGTTTGTGCTGGTATATATCACAAAACACTTTATGCTGAAACAAAAAGAAGCTAGAATCTTGCTTCTTTTATTTTCTATACAGTTGCAAAAAGTCACAATTTTCAGATATAAACGGCTAAGTATAAAAATAAAATAACAGTAACAATACTGTTTTTTAAATGGCTGATCAACTAAAATTTGTTTTTTGAACCGTTTGAAATGGATTGACCCGCCTGTCTTCTAAAGAATGACCAAGCTGTACTTCTTCTAAATCAGTTTTAAAATAATTTAGTTACCTCATATATCCTGTGATCCAAAAACAAAATTTGATAAAGCGTGACATCACAGATAAAGACATCTATAAAGTTGCTGTTCACTTACGTTTGTCGATTGATTGTGTCAAATTGCTTAAGTCAGTTTTAATTTTATTTTGTTTCATGGATGAGTAATTTTCCTCTAAGTTACTTTGATAAAACTTTTTTGGATCACATGATATTTATTTATAGTTACTTAAAAACATAATCATTTAATAATCGACTACTTAATGAAACGATTTTGTTTTGGTAGTTTGTCTGTTCACACGTGCGAATGAGAATACTTGATGTTTTATCTTATCTACATTGTAGTTGAAACATTAAAAGAAATATCTAATAATGTGAATAAAATGTATTCACTCAATAAAGAATCAAAAATTTGATGCTTAACTGATAAAAGTGAGATAGATCTATAGTAAAATTGTTTTTTTGTACTTTATTTGCACAACCCATTGGTCTTATAAGAGATAATTCTAAACGATAAAAACTAAAGTAATTTGCACATGATAATAGAAGATTTTGTCGACTGTAATTTACAATCAATCTGTATCTATTTCAATTGGTGTTGCTTGAATTTGTGTTTACCAATTTGGGTATTTTTTGTCAAAATGACACTACACTGTTTAAACAACACAGACGAACTCCGTTAACGTGAGTGTTTTGCGTAACCTGATCATAGTTGTATCCTAGATTCTGGTAAGGTAAGATATTTTGTCAATAATTGTGTATATGACATAGACAATTTTAAAGTAACATACACCAAATCTACAAGTGAGAGATAACCTAGAACAATATTAGCTTATAAAGCGTTTAGGTTTAGTAACAAATGTTAATAGTAGTCGTGAGTTAGTTTGTATTTTTTCAGAAATTTATACGTTTCCTTACCGTGGATCTTTGGAAGCTAAAGAAATTCTATATACTATCTGAAAACATCAACAAAACGGTAGAGCTTTAAAAGTGTATGTTTTAAATGTCTCTGAACTTCAACATCGTCTTACACCAATTATATACTTGTATCTCTGTGAGATATCTCAAATGAAATCAGTTATGATAAGAACACTTAAGATATCGGATTTTATTTAGAATATCTTAATGAAAAAGATTTTGGAGAGGAGATAAAAATTAATTAAGAGATGGCTTTTCCTAATGAAAGAAAACTAAGTATAAAACTTGTTCTAGAAGAACCACTTCTATGTTCAATTGACCATAAGGTAATTAATTTTCCTTTTGTTTCGTCTTTTATCTACTGTTTTTGTGGGGGTTGTAGAGGGTGACTCATTCCTCCAACTAACAATAGCAGAACCACCGATTATTGGTGGACGCAAACAAATATAGACGGTTTATTATTCAAGGTGTTACATTGTAAGAAAATGTTCAGCAAATGTAATTACTGGTTTTCAGCTCAAAATTAATGCGTAAATAGGTTTCGCTACAATATTAGCCAGTAGTGCCTTATATTTACCTGACTTCCAGACATACCAGTAAAGCAGAAAATAGTGAAATATTCAGCAAACCAAGTTTTAGTGGGCAGGATTACAGAATGAGCCACTTTCTACAATTTTTACAGCAAACTATAATCTTTCTGATCATAGTACATAGTAACTTATCTTTTCAGTTATAAACTGTAAATACTCTCTAAATCCTGATGTCAATAATTAAAAAAAACAGAGAGGAATTTAGTCAATTTTACAAGTTTTTCCGTTTCTTAACTTTCACTCTTTTAAAATTCTAATTCTTGTAAAATAAATTTTAATAATCTTTTTGAACTACAAATTTATAACATAATCTTTTGTTTAAATTTGATTTTTTGATTTGCAGAAACGAACAATGCTTCAACTTCTACATGGGTGTCTAACTAAAAGAATAAACTTCAAAACTATTCTTGGAATTTTTTTGTTTGCATCCGGTGTAACTTTTCTAATTTTAAAAGTTTGGATATGGGAAACAATAGCAGCTGCCATTCTAATACTAAAACCAAATTCTGTAGCAGCAGGACCCTGGCTTCAATCACCAGAGCCAGTACCAACAGACATATATATTTTTAACTGGACTAACCCAGAAGAATTTCTTAATCACAGTACAAAACCAAAGTTTGAGGAAGTTGGACCCTATAAGTATATGCTAACTACAGAGAAAACAAACGTAGTATGGAATGATAATAACACAGTGACATTTAATAATAAAAGAACTTGGTATTTGAATAAAGAGCAGACGAATAATAGAAGCATACATGATAAATTTCTCAGCATTAATATTATAAACGTGGTAAGAATGAATTTCTTGTTACTATTAGTTAGTTCGGTGATACTTTTGAAAAAGTTACTCGCATAATATTTCTTGTTCTAGTTAGCAGCACACCACATTAGAAACTGGAATTACATATCTAAAAAACTATATTCGGCGTACCTACATGCGGATCCATCAAACCTGTATATAACAAGTACAGCACATCAACTAATTAGCCAAGGTTTTGATGATATCCTGGTAGATATACACAATTACTTACCTTTTTTTGCGCCGGACGTTCCTCATTTTAATAAATTCGGCTACCTTTATTTCGTGAGTACCTTCTGTAAAATAAATAAATAACTGTAACATGCAATCATCAATTTTGCGTTCTCAACAAAGTATCAAATCAGTACAATAATTATTATTACTTCATAAATCTGTACTATGCTTCCAAAAGAAGCAAACGATGTAAGTTTACCTAAAAATATTTTTAGAGAAATGCATCTGATACTTTCGAAGGAGTCTTCAACATGGCCAATGGTGTTAATGGTAACTTTGACATTCTAAATTGGAATTATCAGAATACAACGCCTTATTACGATGGGTCTTGTGCTAGAGTGCATGGTTCAGGAGGGGAACTATTTTCTAGGAAATTGACAAAAACCACCATTGGAATATTCGCCGCAGACCTTTGTAGGTTTGTTCCATTTGACTTTGAAGACGAAGTATATGTTAATGGAATACTTGGATATAGGTACATGGCAAAAAAGACCTTTTTAGATAATGGTTAGTATATTAAAAACTAATCCTAAAAAATAACGCTGTGAATTCTTTTGAATGCTAATTGTTACGTTTGGCCCTAGTTAGCTATTTAATAAGTTAAAAAAAGTTAACAAAACAATTTTTGACATTTCCTTTTTATTTGTTATTGGTGTATCTTTTATAGATTTTGTTTTTACTAATTGGTACTGTAGGATTTATTTACTGAAAAAAGTGTTTTATTGATTTAAATAAAAAAGAACAAATAAATGTATTAATAAAGTGAATATTAATTTGACTGAACACAAAAAAGAACATATACAAAAACATTAAAACAATCGAAAGTTAACTTCATACGTCTTTTGTCTTAACTCGTCTTAACTCAACTAAACAAAAAACACTAGCGCACCAACTCATTCTACATTCAACACTGTTGCCACCCCACATTCGGCCATTCCTGACTCAAAGTCAGTCACTCACGGAGGTGCTCCAGATGGTGCTTCTCTACTCCAAGGCTTCATATACTTGGCGCAAGTAGTTGTTTTCATCGGCCCATCATTACATGTTGTGACACCACTTGCTCTTTCAACGCTATAAGCGTCACCATTCTTGGCTTTGGTAATACGATATGGACCAACATATCGGGACTGCAATTTTGATCCAGAGCCTCCTTGGATACGCTTAATTGCCACTAAGTCGTCAATATTATATTTTCGAGAACATTTTCTTCTTAAGTTGTAAGTAAGCCTGTTTTCTTCCTGGACCTTGAAGGTTTGAGTCTTTGCGGCCAGTTGAGGTTCATCGCGAGAGTCCTGGAAGGAACTGATCGCTTCCTGTTTCAACAGTTGACGCAACTGTGAATCTTCACTAATCTTCATTCAAGTACCCGTTAACAACTCAAACGGCGTCGTATCAATGGAACGTTGATACGTTGAGTTTATGTATATTTGCACTTGATCAACGTATTTATACCATTTACAAGGGTCATCGGCAGAAAGTTTAGATAAAACTGGTACAATTATTCTATTTACTCGTTCTACCTGACCGCTAGCGCGTGCTAATCCAGTTGTGACTTTAATATGTTTAATTTCATCTTTGGTACAATAATCGAAAAATTCATTTGAAGTAAAAGCTGTACCCCTATCTGAAATTATTTGTATTTCTAGTTTATCAATAACTTCTCTTAAAGTGGTGGATTTTACTGAATATAAACCCAACTTTAGTAAAACTATCGACTATGGCAAAAATATGGTTATAATTCTTGTTTGTCGACGTAAGAGGTCCTAAATGATCCGCATGGTATGTGTACAACGGCTTGTCTTTTTTAAACAAATGATGCAAAGATCTTTCTTTTTTACCTGTTTTGCTGTTATAGATAATACATTCAACACAATTGCTTATGCACTCTTCAATCTTTTTAGATAAATCTGGTATGAAGAAATCGCGTTTTATTATTTCTTGCGTTTTTTTGCTGGCGAAATGTCCTTATTAATGTTCTTATAATTTCAGCTTGCGATTTTTGAGGCACCACCAAAACATGTTGTCCATCAACGAACTTGTAAATTACACCTCCTCTGGACACGAAGTTATCTGCAGCTTCACTTAGTGCGATGTTGCTCAATAGCTTTTGCATGTCAGGAGCACCTTGCTGCAGTTTTTGTATCCTTAGTATTAAACCATCAACTGCAAGAAACATAACTGGGTAACGACTGAGCGCGTCTACGTGTATCATTTTTGATCCGGCACGATGAATAACTTCATAGTTAAACTCTTCCAGCAGTAATGCCCAACGAACTACTCTGGCACTCAAACTTTTCTTTTTCATTGTCATTTTAAAGGCGGAACAATCAGTTACGATTTTAAAACTCATTCCTAACAAATAAACTTGGAATCTTTGTAAAGCTTCTACGATGGCTAGTACCTCTAGTTCATAACAAGTAAATTTTTCTTCTCGCTCGGTAGTCTTTTTACTAAAA
>VTPC01002606.1:0-20975 GCA_011009095.1 Ignelater luminosus | reverse complement strand
GATTTTTTGAAGTGCTTCGAGGATTGGAAAAAACGTTGGCACAAGTGTATAATATCTGATGGAGATTACTTTGAAGGGGACAAAATAGATATTCATGAATAAATAAATAATTTTTGAAAAAACACAAAATTCGCGATACTTTTTGAACAGACCTCGTACGTGTAACCCAAAAGTCTGGAAACGGTTAAATATCTCGAAAAATACACTTTAGATTAAAAAGTTACGAAATACATCTCTACCTTCACTGGGGGTGGAACGAGGGGTAGTTTTTTGTGTTTTTTGGTTCTTTATCGAAAATTATTTATGGATATGAAAATCCAACCACCCCCACTAGCCTCATCACCTCACGGTAGACGAGGCAAAGGATTAAGTAAGTAAGTAGATTTTCTATTTCTCCCAACTCCCGTAAAAGTGTGGAGGTGGGGGTGATTTTTCATGTCCATAAGCAATTTTTGATAGAGAATAAAAAAATACAAAAACATTGAAGATTCTCATTTAAATTTTCAAAACTACCCCTCACTCCACCCCCAAGTGAGGGTGAGGTTGGTTTTTCATATCCATAAATAATTTTCGACAGAGAATTAAAAAAATACAAAAACAATTGGGGACTTCCATTTAAATTTCCAAAACTGCCTCTCACTTCACCAACTCCCAACTGAATATTCTCATTTTGAAATTGATTGTTCCCAATTTGAAAATGATAATTCCCATTTTGAAATTGATTGTTGCCAATTTGAAAATAATTATTTCCATTTTGAAATTGATTGTTCCCAATTTGAAGTTGAAAAGGTATAGTGTGGACGAAGTGGGGAATGGAAAATTGTGCGGCGCTCAAACAGAAGACGAATCGACGAGAAGATTCAAAAACCACGTACATGCGAATTCGCGTAAGTTGGGGTATTACTGTATTGAGTGAAACGTGTTTGGCTTTCTTCATATTTGGTATAGGATAGGGCATTTTTAGAAATTGGTCTATATCGCTTAGTTTGAAAGTTAGGGCTTTCTTGCTTGCCATACATATAGATTTCAGTCCAAAGAATCCAGCAATTCGAGTTGAAGCCTTTTTTGTTTGCAGGGCAGAGTACATCAAAGGTTTTCCAGAACAATAAATACAAATATGCAACTTGACCCAATTTAATCAACCTGGTGCCTCTTATAGTTCTCGAGATTCCAATGGCAAACCTCAAATCTGAATAACCCTGTATAGATAATCGGCGGTAAAACAAAAATAAGACAATGAAAAAAAGTCAAATTTCCTTTTTACATTGACAGTTGTAAGACCAATACTGAAAACGTTTTTAATCAACGCTTTTCTTCCTAAAACTAGTAGTATTAATATTGACTGCAAGGGTGTATAGTCTATATCGATTTGAAAATAAAATGGAATATGATTTCAAAGATATAGATCAACGGATCTCAATTTACAGAACTGAATACAAAAACTGTCTTTCAGTTTTAGATTGAAAGACTTATACTTTCAGAAAGTTGAATCACAAACAACTTATTTTTTCTGAGCAGAACTTAAAAGCATTCTGAATGACCCAGGCAACAGAATGTAAATATGCTTTCAACGCCTGCTTGCCCGCACTTAACCAATAAAGGAATCACGATTTTGTCATGAGCAAAATACAGACTACTAACGTGTTATTGAATTGAAGTTCTCTGGTAAAAAAGTAGCAAATGACTTTTTAAATAAAACTTGCCCAAAATGCCTATTTCTGTTCGGATTTCGCTGTCAAGGTTGAAGGTTAATATCTTCATTATTTTTACAGATGCCTGAACAAATCTTTTATTTACATTCATTTAGTTAGACTTTTTTCATACTATCAAGGTGCAGAAATGGGTATTTTTTAGTTTTGATAATAAAAGTTCTGTGTTGATATTTTATGTTAATTTAAATAATTGCAAGGAAATTGAGAACATGTAAAATGTGACGCGTTCTTTTTTGCATTTGAAATTGTATCTAATCCATTGCAGAGCAAGTGATATCAATAAAAAATGTAATTCCATCACATATTTAAATGCCAAGCTTACCTTTTTTGCTGAATTTAGATTATATAGCCGTGTGTGCAAATAAGAGCATTCACGGCTAGTAAAATTTGTTCTTTTGAAAGAAGATGGTTTGGGGGTTTTCAATAGAATGATAAATAATGTACGGCTTTTGAGAAAAGTAGGGCAGAATGTTTTTTTAATCATCTGCTGAAAAATTTCATATTGATTTTTCACTTAGGACTATTCGATTCGTTTCCAATTCCGCACCGGTATGTAAAAGTAAGTGAAACTACAAAGAATCCCTAGTAGTGGCCTTGATAAAAGTTGGTATGATCAAATATTGCAAGAACTAAAAGACAATAACAGATTATCATTAGAAGAACAAAGTTTCTATTTGATATTGACATTGCAAATAATATATGTGATTTTGCATCAATGCTATTTTAGATATAATCTCAGTATATGGATGTTGTATTTGTTGCCAACTTGTGTTTTGGCTGGTATGTTCACAAAAGTGCAACAACTAAGCACAACTAAATCTAGTTACTAAATTATTTCTTTGTAATACCTGCTGTATTACAAGATTGCATAATACTATTCTCCGGCAAATGGATTTGGTTGGAATTAACTGAACTAAAATGACATGAATAGTGTGATAAGGCAGACATTTTAATATATTTAACACCAATATAAATCCAGGAAATAAAGAATGATGACACCGGAATGTCCAATATTTGGAGTGACTCATCATCATCAAATATTTGGTGAGTTTAGAAGGTATGTGAACATAATCTTACCATCATATATTTAGTTCAATCTGTTTTTATAATACTGTTTATTACACCATGATTTGATAAGGATATCTGCATTATTATGTAAATCCAGAAAGGTAATTTCCATTAAAATGATAAATCACATCTCACTGTTATGCCCTTACCTTCATTTTGATGAGCAGCTATTTGCAAAACTAACATGAAGTTAATTTAGGCAGGTTCTCTGGCGCTACGAAATTTAAACAATTTTTTTTAACTACATAAACATCCGTCGGCATATTTTGACGGAAAACATCTAGTTACCGTTATCAGAATGTAACATACACGTCGTAATAAGTAGCATATTTGAAATAACACGTAGTTCTCGAGCAAAATTAATGTGTTTTTCTTCCATCAAATGTATTATGTTAATAACTGATTATTAGTTCACTATAAGTATTACTTAATGGACTCTTCTTCAATTTAGATGTTTTCGTTTGAGTTCGCTGATACCCTTTTCAAATGAAATTCTGAGAAGACACAAACAAATTTACAATTTCAAAAAACATGCCGTGCATTACGTTTCTATAGAACTATCAAATGCAGAGTGAATGGATAGCTGCTGTAATTATTATCAAGATATTTCCAGTTAAAATAGAAATTTACCTTATGGCTTATCTCTTAAAAAAGTAAATAAAAATGTAAAAACCTTACCTGATGCAACAAGAATAGTCCTCGGCATGGAAAATCATCGCTATGTTCAACAACAGCTGGAACATATTCACCATTTGGAGCTAATTCACAAATTTCAAACCAAACTAACACGTCAACTTTAGCATGAATATGAGCGGTACATGGTGAAGGTAAAGCACCGAATTTGCTGGAACGGACTGGTTGGGATATGGGAATAGAAGGAGGAAGCATTCGACGAGGGGGTTGTCTTACGGATCCTTCAAGTTTTGCATCTTTATGTAACGGATGCTGTTGATAATGTCCAAATACTTCAAATACAATCGGGTGTCCTTTAATATATTCAATGAAAGACTTCGTAGTTGATACGGTAATCTGCAATTCAAACCAGAACACTTAGACTCAAGCGTAATAAACACATGTTCATACTTACGTTTTGAACGTGATAGAAACCTAAAGGTGTGCCTTTTCCGGTATTCTTAACAGGTTCTGTAGAAAATGCTTCGTCATGACGATGTAGAAAACTAACAACAAATATTATAATTCCTATTAGAGCGAGATCTTCATGATACTTACTTAAATTGACAAAATATGTCTGCATACTCCGTAGATATACCAATGGCCTGTAATACGGTAACCCGGAAAGTAAATTCTTTACCGACGGACAAGTGATCGGGAACGTCTTCATCCTTAAAATCAGAAGAAACGGAACTGTCCCCTTTTCCGGAATCTGCATCACACTCAATTAGCTCATCGATTTTGATAGGATCTATTGCGTTGTGACCTTCTATAATGCGTTCCTCTAAGTTGTGCGAGTTGCGGTCCATTATAGCTACATTTATAAATCATAAACGTATATTTTAAGATTCCCATATAATCCTAAAATTTATAGCATTGCTCACCTTTAGATGATTCAAAGGCGATGCGAGCACTCTGCCTCACGCCAACTTGGTCAGAATTATCTTCATCCATCACAGCCTGTACAGCAACTCTTAAGTAACCCCTTACGTCTCCTTTTTCGCTTACAATAGCCACTTTATGTATAAGTGTTACTGGGTATAGTAAATTACTCAGATAAACGAAAGCTCTTCCGACCATTCGGAACCATGGAAATCTATCGTAGAAGGGATCTCCTCCAGTAAGCGATTCTACGTTGTAATCGGGTGATGTTGGCGAAAGTTCAGCTTCGTTATGATACATCTCACGCATCAACTCCAGCCTTTGCCTTTACAGAAAATAAATAAAATTAAAAATTGGTTTCTAGGCAATTTATCTTGTAAGAAATAGAGTTATAACATAAGAGAGGTTGGTGCCACCACAACAAGAAAAAGCAAAATGTAAAAAACTTAAAATACAGATGCACACTGCTTGACAAGAAAAAGCTGGGATAAGAAAAATAGGGATAAAGAGAAAAGGGTAATTCGATGACACATTCATAGAAGTAAAAAACAAAAATTTAATCACATACGTGAAAATTGAATTTCGACAGATCCCAATAATGAAAAAATGTTACATCTGTAAAAACTAGAAGTACGATCAATATTTGATTTATTTTTAGTGAAATCAGAAGTGGGATCCGAGATATCAAATAAAAATTTAAAATCACTCGTGCCATAAAATGGAAAAACAAAAAGATGCATAAAATGATAAAACAAGATGGTGGCATAATGTGGCACCAACCTCGATGGCAAAAGTGTTGTGAGTGAGAAGCGTGTTGGCGTGGGGGGACACTGCGTAAGACAGCGTAACAAAGGAAGCGTTTCTTCCACGCTCGGCGGAGAGGGCACATCCACCTCTTCATTGTAAACCAAACGCATCAACTCCAAACGCTGACTGATTAATTAGATACAAAAATTTTAAGATTGGACATTTGAAACGTCGCTGTTAAAACAAAACCCACCGTAACTTATCCAGACTCCAGTAATGTGTTGCTCCATTTTTCGTGTCTTGAACTTCAACGGCCACGATTGTTTTTGCTACAGAGCAGTCTTCGTCTTGATCGTAGTCGACTACTGGTCGAAGATCGGGTGGTAGTGGGGAGTAGAGGGTGTCGGTTAATAAAGTAAATTGGAATTGGACCTGGAAAAAAAATATTTCTTTAGATAAAATGTTTGATGTTAAACAGTTGAAATCTAACCTTCTTTTTCAATTCCACTGATATTGCGTTAGCCTCTTTGAGGAAAATAGCGTTGCCCCAAAGATCGTCTCGAAGTGAAGTGAACTGGTGATGCTTCCATTTTCGCCACGCCATAGCAGCCAACTCGTACTCACGTTCCGTCCAGTTGCATTCTGCGTCAAATAGAGGGTTCACTGAAAAAGCGCTCTCGTAAAAATTTAGCCAATTAGAGCGCTGCGCCCACAATTTTGACCTTGACCTAATAAAAGCAATTGTAAAATTAACTTGATAAATTTACCGAATATGTCATCTTCAGTATTAAAATCTTCAGGTGTATACGAACTGTACATTGACATAGTCATACTTTGCTCTTCCACTTGTTTCTGAAGAGCGTCGATTCTAGCTTCGTAACTCTGAAACATATACTTTTGTTTTCTGGTAAACCTCACAACATGAATTCATACTTTTCTTTGTTCTTCAAATAACTGATCGGCAGTTTCCTTCTCTTTTCGGAAATCTTCTTCCATCTTCAGAAGTCGCTTTTCCATTTCCGCTTTTAGATCTATACCCTGTTTTTCTAGAAGTTCAATTTGAGCGAAGTTCCAATCTACATTTTCATTTTCAACAGCTGCATTCTTTTCTCTTCTTTCTCTGGCGGCATCGGGTTGAGTAAACCTAAACACGTGATTTTTGCCCAAAATCACGCGTGAGCCTGTTTTCAAAACAACTGGTTCGAGTATCTAAACAAATGCAAAAAAGCGTTTAAACTACTATCATGAAATTTATCATTAACATACTTCACGTCCATTTACATAGGTTGTAGCACCAGAACATGGTACAAACGTGATTTGACCATCTTTATTCTCAAACATACAATGTTCCGGTTTAATGTGTGAGCCGAATAATTGTATATCCTGAGGTAAATTCGCTTCGGACGAGCCTACCCTAGTGATGCCATCCTAAAAAGTAACCTTGGTTTGAAATCTCCTCAAATACAAAACCTTTACCTACCTTGATGTAATAAATTAAGCATTCTGACATGGACGGGTCTTCATTTAAGTTAACCAAGTGAGGTGTTTTCTTGGGTGAGAAAACACCAACTGTATCCCCGTCTTCTTTCACAGCAACGCCCATTTCGGCGAAAACTGCTTCACGTTGTAAACGAATTGCTTCGGTGCGTTTGAGTTTCTCTTCCCACGTTTCGTTTAGTTCTAAAGAAAATGGTAGAATCACAAGGGTGCCGAAAAGATCTTATGGCCAAAAAATACCTGCAATGAGTTTTTCACTAGCTTGCAATTGGTCTACAGCTTCTTCTGCTATCGATGTCGATGCAGTTCGAACTCTATCAATGTCTTTGTTATTACGTGCATTTTCCGTTCCTAAGAAAAATATTAACGTACACTATTCGTTATCAAACATATATTCATGAGAAAAAGCTTTTAAAGCTATTACAACGAGTATTCAAAACAACAACATAAAAAACACTTTCACAAAGTTTTGCCAGCTTGCGAAGCATTTACTGGTAGATGAATGTAGATGTTTAATACAAAAGAGACTAAAAAGAACGGCACAAAACTCTGCAGACAGCCCGTATAATAACGTGGTTACATAAGCCAGTGACTCATCGTAAATATAGCTCAACAATACGGCATACGTTTATTTATGCTAATGATAAGTTTAGTGGATAGGGTGACCGACATTCAAAGGGTGCCTTAAGCCATCAGTAAGCGGATACTTACTAGGTACTTCTCTCTTTTCATAAGTAACTTTACCATCGGGGCCTAGGCGGCATTATAAGTAACAGAGTATTGGTAAATGAGCCACCTTTAAGGTTTATAAGAACTTTGGGCATGTCAGATTTGAAGTGCCTTTTTTTAGAATTTCGATTTTTTAATCTGATATTAGCTGGTTATCAGTAGGTATAACGAAGTTAAATTTTTCTGGTAGATATTTGACGAGTCAAGTTATTTTTTACAAGAGAAATCATGTGATCATCAAATATTTAACAGAATTCAACATATAACATCAAATTCTAAACATCTAGCCAATTAAGTTACCAATATGGATGTGGCACAACTTCCCACCTGCATCTCCAGAAAAATATTGAAAGAGTCTTTGAAATATCTTACCTTCATGTACTTCAATTCCTTCGGCTTTGAGCAGTTCGCGTAGTTTCTGAATTTCTTCTTTGAGTTCACGAATAAGTTTAGCATTGGCATCTTCGTTAATGACTGCCTTGCAGACAATCTGTTTGGCTCTATCGGCATACCTGTTTGGATTTCAATATTTAGAGTGATGGCACCAAAGAAAATATTTACATTTATACCTTAAAGTAGATAGGGTTTCGTCATAGTTAATATCAGCGGGAGATATAGCAGCCACCATAGCTGTCTTACTATTGCCACCAAGATTTTCTCGTAGTAACCATGTTAAAACTGAGTCTCGGTAAGGAATAAAATCTGCTTTTTTAGACTTTTTATTTTTTGTTGCCTAATGAAAATAAATTAGTATTCAGAAATTGTATATAGAGTTTCGTATGTGTTTCCTCAGCGTTATATACTTACCGACTATTATAAAGAATACAAATAGAAAAGCAATACAGAAAGGCAAAACAAAAGTGTTAGTATATTTTCAATATTTAATTTTATTACAACTTACCACTTCCGCAAGAGCAGATATAACTTTTCCCAATGTAGTAAGACTTTTGTTAATGTTAGCGCCCTCTTTTAATCGGGTACCTTTGGCTCCAGTTGAATCTGCTCTTTCAGAACCAGCTAAATCTACTAACGATATTTTGGAAACCTTTTCCGTGCACAACTCTGTTGTCGAATCATACCTATTTCAATAGTAGACTTATCTTTACCAATAACCAAATGGGTATCTTTAAGATATTTACCTTTGTTGTGTAAAGAAAATGGTGAAAACCGCATGAGACCGTGAACTTGTTTCATTCATATTAGTAGCAGCTACTGTTCTAGCTTTGTTCCCTTCGTCTATCAAATTGTGAATATCTTGATAACTTGTAACGGCGAGTTTACTTAAATCTTCAACGTAAGGTCCCAATAACGGATGTTCACGCACCCTTAAATTACCCTTATTTTTTGGATTTAATAAATCGCGAACTCTTTCGCAATAAATTTCCATATAACTGACTTCGACAGAATATTTTATATCATCGTCGCTGTCACGTATTCGATTAAATAAATCTTTGCATATTTGTGGAATAATACCTTCTTGTCCTTCTTCTTGCCTACCCATCATTGTATATGATTTACCAGCACCAGTTTGTCCATATGCAAAAATACAAACGTTGTAACCATCAAATGCATGTTGCAACATTTCTTCTCCTATATCCCTGTATACAACTAACTGGGAAGAAAATTGTGGGTCGCATTCCTGTCAAAAACCAAAAAACTCATTATGAAGTGTAAACGATGGTCAAGCTGAACTTACGTTATGAGACCAGTAAGAATAATCAAAATTGAAGCATTTTGGGCCATCTTTCATACCAGGAGGTGCTTTTGGATTAGCTATTGCTGAAAAAGTATTCGAAGCTGAAGTAAGAGATATGTGAATGAAAAGCAAAGACTTACTAGTTGTGTTTCCGTTCATGTCAATGATGCATTTGCATTCTCTGGAAATTTCACGGTTATTGAATGGGCGCACACGTACAGCCACTTTTACAGATGACATTTTCTTCACGAATGGTTTAATTAGTTTTTAAGTCTAAAACAAGAAGTTGCTCTTAGAGAAGTAATTTAATCCAACTTTCACACACCCTTGTAATCCCCTCTTTCAGACATACACACGTACGGTTTGTCCCAACTAAACCATCGAAGGTTGTTTAGTAACCTTCAGTAACCTCAACATGAATTTAATTAATCCTACGAGATTACATGGGTTTAAACAACAAAAGTTTTATTCGTATTTTTTTTGAAAACATTTTCATCTTTTTCTGTAGCTTCGTCTTGTATACTTTATGATATGGGAATGAAGTTTTCGGTCGTTACCCCTTTTGAGCATAAAAAGTTGATTATATTGTTCGTTCCTACAGACGAAGATTTCTTGAAGGAAACGACTATGTTTATTTACTACACAATGGAGCTATAAACTGATAAATTGACCATTGCAGCTAACGGAAACCACCAGTTAGTACCTACTTATTTTTTCTCGAGTTTTCTTTTTAGCTACCTTACTTCCTTGTTTTAAGGTGCGAAGAGAAAATTATTTTTGATATAAAAATGAAGCGAATCCAACAGACAATTTGAAACAAAAGAATATACTAAGTAATTTATCTCTACAATTGAATTTATGTACATTATAAATGATTTTGCTCAAGGGCGGGTATCAAAAATATTTTCTATATTTGATCTGACAGCTTTTGTAGCGAGAAATGTCAAAAATTGAATCCAACCATGTTTGTTTTTATCGAAGGCAATTGATACAAAGTTGCAAATAAATTAAACGTAAAAACTCCAAGGAAATTTAATAAGCAATTTCATAGAGATATTTAAAAATAACTATCTATGTCATTTGGTAGACGAGAATCACAAGGGGACTCCTTTGAAGTGCTAGATACAAAACATCCAGAGTGGTATAGGCAGTAAAGAGCAATTCCAAAGACGATACCTTCAAATAAGAAAACAAAGAGGATTTTACATAGTGAACAACGCACAGTACGTCAAAGCGAAATGTGTCAGACGTTGAAATTGAAGAGCAAGCAAGGGAGGTAGGTCGGGGATTCCTTCGAGAATCTTGATATTTAATAAAGCGAATTGCGTTAACACTCCTTTGAGAAAAGATGATGAATTTTTTTGTTGTTGTTTTGTATTGTTTCAGTATTCCATTTTTTCTCTTTTTTTTGACCAATATTTGTCTAAAAGATGCCATCTACTGTGTACAAAACAGCAAAATCAAAATATTTCATTAATATGATAAAAGCTTACGATTCGCTTACGTAGCACCAAATAAACACTCATTTATTCATTCATTCCGATTCTATTAATTTCTGTGTCAACAGTTTTTCAACTGGATGATCCATTTGATCCCATTTAAAATCGATAAAATTTATATTACTTACTATTACCCTTGAAATTAAAGAAAAGTACGTGTTAAGTGGTTAAATTCCATGAAATACTAATGAGAATAATGCCGGTTAAGGGTTTAACACATTCCTGGACGTGGGATGCTTTGAATGCGTCATTTGTGAAACATTTATCTTGCTGTTTCGTTTTTCTATGTGGCTTAGCTTACATAAATATTTAAGAATTTTGGTATCCGTTAAGTCTCCCGAGACCCATTCGTTACCTTGGAGTTCTTAGTTTCGTGCTCGTATATTTTGTTTCTTGTTTATTTTTTAATTTATGGGTCGAAGTTATGGTTCCGAACTATTTTAAGCAAACGAATTTAGATCCTTTTTAATTTAAAAACAAAATAAAATCAATTTTATATAGGTAAAGTTTTGGATAACGTTAGAGACGGGTCAATACTTAAAAGATGCGGTGAGCACCCCTCTCTTTTTTAAAGCTGCATCTCAGTAATTTAAATTTTAATTCGAGGATTTAAGTTGACATTTTATTACTGGTTCATTCTTGAAACATATGGGGTAACTTACTCCATATAATTAGGATAATCTTCTGTTTTAAAAAGTTAATAAATACAGCGTTGCTTCCAACTAACAATTAGAATTCGCTTGATTCAAAAAAATACATTAGTCTTGCAACCTTGGTCTTCTTTTGGAAATTTTGTCCCCGAAAAAACGCACCTGCATGTAAACACAACACCTGCACTGCATTTTTATAATACCTTGGGTTTAGTATTGATCGTTGACGTCGCGCAATAAACTAAAATTCTAAAATAATACCAAAAGAAAAACTACTTTACAGTAAAAACCACTTAAAAATCATCTTTGACTTGACTATATGTTATAACATAAAGGCGTCGCATGCAAAAGACCGATACTATCCTAATTAAAGCAAATCTATCCCTGACATTTACATAGTAAAAATTCACCCTTACCTAATTTCGGTACATTGAAACAAAAGAAAGGTTCTGGAGAAGATGCACAATGTTTGAAATGAAATCACAATTTCGTTAGTTTCACCCACATTAATACTTGGCCCGACATGGTTCTTCTCAAAAACACCCTGCTAGGGTCATTTTGTCTTTCTATGACGTCTTGGGGGGCTTGAAGGCGGCTGCGAATGCGCCGCACGGTCCCACGTGACCAAAAATCAATAGGTTACTTCACCAATGTCGAATTAGTGCCCACAATGCGATCAATATGTTATTTTCTTTAAAATACTAACGCCTACAGTAATAAAAAATCGTTTTTGGAAATTTTCCCTTATTTTGAAAAATCCAGTAGGTAGACTTAACACCAAATGTTGAGTTTCTACGATTTTCTTTAACTGTTACTATTAATCATTGCATTAATCATCAGTTAAATTTAACTTGAACAATTAAAGATATTATTATTGTAAATGAGATGCATAACAATTAGAACGAATTATTTAGGCAACCCAATTTACTTCCGCACTATAAACAAAATTGGAATTTCACATTTACGTATAGGGTTGTTTTCCAGATTTTTAGGGTTCCGCATTCCAGTTAGTGATACATTAATGTTATATGAGTCATCAGACGCCAGTGTTATTGTGGATACTGTAATGGCCAATTTGAAATCGATGTACATGCATGACCTATCACCCATACAATCCAATCAACTTTCAACATCCCTAAATACCGTACATTTAACGATCGGATAAACAGTTTGTAATTCATATTTGTAATCGCATTCAGCAATGAGATAAAAAGGGAATATTATAAATTAACTACTGAAATGTTTAAAAATGGAAATGTATAAAATTCTATGTAAACAAGGAATATAGACAGGGAAAAAACATCTTCCTAGATTTTTCTGGATAAATCTTGTGTTACTCAGGATACATGAATGAGTCATAGGCGCCAGCCTCGTTGCGGGGGTGAACCAGACTCGACACTGCAGATCGATGTGCATGACCTACCACTCCAGAACCGTAATTAAAATTTTAAAACAACCCCTAAAGTTTGTAATGTAGGACTTGCATGATTCAAAACATCTTAATATTTTATTTGGAAACTTGAAATCTACAAAAGTTTAAGGACGAAGATAAATATTTTAAAACTATTTTAACATTTTAGAAAATATTAAGAAATTTTCCTAATATGAAGTAAAATAAATATAAGATCTCAAATAAGCATTTAATTAAATTATAATCTTATAAAGCACATTTACCAAATGCAATTTAGCATTTTATAAACAAAAATACCCAGGAAAAAAGAAATTATACCTAATTTTGAATACGGACCTGTGAACTACTTTAATACTTTTAATGTTATGTTTATTATACAATTGATAAAAAAACGTAATTCTAGTTTTCTGAAGATTTAGTAACTAATAAGAAGCTAAATAAATATTTACAGCCTTCATATACAATTATTTAACATAAAACTTACCTTTGTTTTCTTAAATTAAAGGATATTAAGTTCCCATTTATTCAAAACGTCACGTTTGACAGTTCCCAGTAGTTCTAATCGATTATATTGAATAATTCTGAATGTTACCAACACACAAAGTCTAGAAATCCCATTTCTTTACCTCTCATAACCTCAACTTGTTTGTTTTGAATTCTGAACGACTTGAGTTGTTTGCTTTTGTTGTTTTGTTTTATGATGAACACAAACATGCATCCAGCATTATTACAAGTAATATTTTGTATTTATCTAGGATTTTAGGAACATCCATAGGGTCTAACATGATTAATCTTGAGTCATTGTAATTTAATTACTTAACGACAAAATCATAACTATTATAATAATAAAATAATACTGAGCTGCAATAGCTGTTTATGATGTAGAAAAGCTGTTTGATATAGGGAGTACATATTGTATCAAAATCTGGTTTGTATATTATAGATAGATGCAAAAAAGTGTAATGGAATATAGATAGGTATATTTCGATACAATTCTAACTGCTAATATTAGGCATAATATATTTCTTTTAGTTACACTGTTAATCAAGGAAAATCAAAACATGATTGAAAGAGCTGTAATCAAGCAAACATTATTCTCAGCAGCGCAATCACAAAAAAAAAAGAATGTGTTATCTCAACAGCATGATATTAATGAAATTCGTACTTACTATATCATAAACCAATAATTTCCAAGGTGTACAAGTTTAGTATTATGATTTTTAATTATCTGTAATTTTCAAAGTTTTAAAGTTATGGAACAATTACATTAATTGAAACGATTTCCAACTGCATTTAAATTCTTATTTTGGAATAAATACGATGAACCCTTTAAAAATGTAGAATAAATGCTCCACTTAGATAGTCACAGTTTTGATAACTTTACATAATGTAAAAAGTAAAATTCTTAATAAGGTAAAAATTATAAAAATGACAAAATTCTGTACAGTGCGTGTGTGTTGTAATCAAAGCTGGGATAAATACTTTACAAACGTATTTAAATAATAAATACTTCCATTTTTAAAAAACATTTAAATATTAAATACTTGTATACCTGTAACAGTATTGATTTTTAAATATTCTAGTATTTAAACATTTAAATATTTCTGACATTTAAATTGTTTCTTGATATCTGAATACTTTAGAATTATTATCTGAAATATTTAAATATTATTTAAAAAAATACTTCAATACTGAAGAAAGTATTTAAATATTGTTTAAAATATTTAAATCTTTACTTAAAAAGTATGTAGATATTTAGCAAAAAATTTAAGAAGCACTTTGCAACTCATTGTCGGTGTCAAAATTTGCAATGTTTATATTTCAATCTCCCAGTCAAATTAATATTTTTATCAAGACTGCAATTGGACTTTTTCGATGTATATTTAATCGTCTTCTGCAGCAACTTATATATTACAAATGGTATTCCTACTAATTCAGAGTTTGTCTATGGTATGGACATTAAATATTGATAAGTTTCTGCTACTTAATTGAATATGCATCAGAGCATATTAATTTAAATTAAGTTTGGAAAATTTGTACTATCATAAGCTTTGCTGAGAAACCATGTTTGCCAAAACCAATTTAAATGGTTTGCTTTTTTTGGTTTCTCTATCTGATTGAGAGTGTTGCAGGGGTATAATTGGCCATATTGATTTGGGCGATAGAGTGGTCAAAAATAAGCAAAAGAATTGTTATGCAACAACTGAACTGTTTTTAAGAAAAAGAATGTTGAAGTTTCTCTACTTCAGTAAAAAATGTTGCACAATGGAGTTAAACCTTTGATAACTTTTGTATTGCCAAAAACTAAACATTATCTTTCATTAATTGTTTTAAATTGCAAAACCCTGCTTCAAAAATTCGATTTTGTAATTCTTGTTTGTGGTAAATAAATTGAAAAATATTATGCATTCACAAGTGTCTGCATGAGGTTTGGCAATGGAGATTCGCCCAATTTAGTAGTGTGAACATTAGTTTTTCAGTTTAAACTGGTCTTATATCTATCTTATATAAGGCATTGTCAGTTTTATATAAAATGAAATTAATACCTTTAGTAATTTTTATGTCTTTAATTTAGTAAGTTATTATTGTTGTTACTACCTCTAATAACAGAAACAATATCAAATTGTTATGAAAATAATCTAGTTACAAGAAGACATCTTAACTGTTTAAATATTTTTATTTCAAATAGACAATAGATTTCGCAACAAGGTTCTATTCTGTAGTGACAGTGATTACATTAGTTTTGAGGTTGTCTAACTAAAAGCCGTACAATGAAATAACAATTAAAATACCTGTGTACAACCTAACAAAAAACATTTATAGCCAACCCTCATGAAAAAAAATGAACGCATTATTTATTCGCCATTAAGGATACACCCTGTATAGTACACATTTGGCATCATATACTGATGTTTTATAAACAACTTTCTAAATATTCAAAAACATATTTATGAGGTCACAAACACTGATCAATTCCAATTCTGATCCTACTTTTTGAACTGTTCTACCGATATGACGATTTTATACCCCTAACACCCCATATATGAACACAACAAGAAAGTCAAGCTACATAGTATAGCTGCAATCCTAGCTCTTGGTTATTTATTTTCAAAGTTAGCATCTGCTATTCCGGTGCGCTGGACATATTAGTGTTACTTTGTACATGACAGATAAATCCCAACTAGCATTCATGGTCATTTTTTTAATTATTTCTATATTTTTTTCTTACTTGGTTTTTGTTTTCATAGCACACCTAAATAACGTTAAATATCTTGATTTCTTATGCTATAAATTAATGCATTCTGCAGCACCCTGGCCTGCACGATCCCCTGATCTAACACCATTCAACTTTTTTCCTCTGGGGGTTATGTCAAGAATCATGTGCTTAACCATAATTTTGAAGATGAACAGCAATTATTACAGTTGGTCAGAGCAGCGTTCAACACAAAAAAATCAAAACCAAAATAACCCTATCATGTTTACACCATTAGAATCGTGACAAGAGCTATCCAAAAAAATTTTCAATTATTTTTCCGCTATTTAAAAAATGAGGTTGATGATGGTTACTCGAGACCGAAACGTTGTACAGGAATTTTGTTAGCGTATTTTAATAGAGAACAAAAAGTGGTTTTAGTTTTCCGATATCTCTTCAAATAAATAAAAGAAAAAATAACGAAAATCGAGAAATCTACTTTTTTTTTAAATATCTCTGAAACTATCTAAGATATCTAGATTTTGCAAACGCCAACAAAAAGGTCCTATAAATAGCCAACTTTCATCCCATTTAACCGATCCTGTATCTCTTACAGTTTCCAAGATCCCCATGCTGTGCATCCTTATCTTGGACACACTGTATTCTCTTTGCTATGAGGACAAGTGGCTCGTGTTTGACGTGTTGCCGAGCCTACTGCCCGTGCTCTTTTAACTGTAGATGTTCTTTTTTCTTCAATTCTCGTAAGAATCTGGAACCCAAATACTCAATTCGTGAATCGATTCTGTATTATTTATTCTTTACTTTATAGGTACTTATGATATACAATCAAGAGCAAAGATTTTCAAAAAGATCTAAGAAAATATGGGGCAAAGCGAAATAACGAGACGAAGTGAAGAATAGTTTTGATATTTGTACAGTAAGCAATTTAATTTAGAAATGTTTCTTTTCAGATTTGCATTAAAGATTATAATTAATTAAACATCAAATAGCGGTGTCCTCACTGCTAAAAATCAAAATTTAACACATTTTTGAAAATAAAGGCAAGTCCAGTTTATTTAGTATTATAAATAGTCTAACGATTGGCTGCCATGCTTAACCGTCTACCTGTTTATTTTAAATGGCACAATTCTCATTGTAACTAAAATTTTAAAAGTTGTTTTTTGTGTATTATAACCTAAAAGTTAGAATTTCGAAAATTATTTTACTTTTTTTATTCACCAAATTATAATTTGTGGAGAATATGAATAAAGATAAGGTAAATAAGAAAACTGATTATAAGAAATCACTTGTGCGAAATACTGTGCAAACTAAACCAAAAGCTGTAATAATTCATGAACCAGAATTATCTGATTCTACTCTAGAATCTCAGAAAACATCACCAAAAAAGCAGGCTGTATCTGAAAAATCCACAGATCAAAGCCTTAGGCTTGGTTCTCCCGAGTTAAACTCAGCATTACGAATTGCAAGAAAGATAGAATCTATTGAAGTTATTAAGCCACGAAAAGTTAAAAGTATCTCGGAATTGGATAAAAAGAGTTCTACAGTAGTTACTGATAAGGTGATGCATTTTATTTTACTTTACCAATGAAATAATATCTCAGAAAATGAAACTTATTTCATAAGTTTTAAAAAGGTTTTGTTAATTAGAGCATATTTACTAATCAATAATACATGTCTGCATTTTAACAGATATTGAATTGATAAGCTGACAAAAATTAGACAACCGTATACTCTAAGGACTTGAAGTTATTTCTGAGAAAAATACTTTTGTAAATTGTGATAATGTTTCAAAAAATTTCTAAAGACATCCTTTAAACAGTCACAGCGTTTAGTATTAATTGCCTGTACTTGGCTCATTAAAAATCATAACTTTACATTTTTTATTGATGTTAAATCACGAAGATTTCACGTTTCTCAGAAATAATTTGATCAGCAACATTAAGTCTCACATCACAGAGCATTAAATGCCAACAAAATCTTTTTAGAATTTGTTGAAATAAAAATCTTTTCTGTTGGAACTTCACATGTACTTGTAAAACCAGTAATCGATAAACATTACATTAATTTTTTTTTAGGTTACAAAACAATTGAATTTTCCTTATAATAAACCCATTTACAAGGATTTAATTCCATTATGTGTTCGAACATCACCACAAGTTCCTATTGCCTCAAAAGAGTTTGTGTTTCAGAAGGAGAAAGAACCTCTATTAAGTGACTTTTTTACTCCAAAAACTCTGCCTGAATATAGCTTTCAAGTACCACAGCAAGTAAACAATAGAACTGTAATTAAACAATTTGATGGTTTAAAGTTGTACAGAACAATGAGAAATTGGAATTAGTCTCAAAATATAATTAGTAGTAACTGTAAAGTAAGACAACCAGTAAAAACTTGATAACTTTGTTGGCGTTTTATTTTATATTGCAAAAACTGAAACACGTATTACATTATACTTAAATCTTATTGAAGGCCGCAATGTCAACAGACTGCACAAAATCTTCGAATTTCTGAATTTCTTCAACTAATAAATCTACGGATACTTTATCATCTTCAACAACACACATAATTTGTAATTTATTTATTCCATAGCCAACAGGAACAAGTTTAGAAGCTCCCCATATTAAACCTTCCATTTCAATGGTTCTTACATGTTTTTCCATTTCCTTCATGTCTGTTTCATCATCCCAAGGTTTAACATCCAATACAATACTAGACTTGGCGATTAAGGCAGGTTTCTTGGCTTTTTTGTCGGCATAAGCTTTCAAACGTTCTTCACGAATTCTTTCTGCTTCTGCATCTTGTTCTTCGTCAGATGCAAAGAGATCAACATCGTCGTCGTCATCATCCTTTGCTGCTGGTGGCGCAGTAGTTGGTGCAGCTGTTTTTAATGGATTAGCACCAGCACCAAAACTTTTACGTTCAGCATCGGAGAAGGATTTAATATGATTATACCATCTCAAAGCATGTGGATAACTTGCGTTTGGCGCTTTATTTCCTAACGCTTGAAAAGTTTCAACATCAGCTTTAGTTGGTTCATAACTAGAAAACAGATGATTCAACTTAATGCAAGCACATGTGTGTACAGATTTCAGTGTTATATATCACTGCATTTGTACCTACCCGCTAACGTAGCTTTTATCTTCCAAAAATCTGTTAAGTTCAGCTACTCCTTTATCAGTTTTTAAATCTCCAAATGCCATTTTTAAAATTATTTACGAAGTTCTGTGCACTGGTAATATAAAAACGGTCGGTAACCTCAGCGAGTTCAACCGGAAAGGATTTTTCTAGGTTATGTAATTTGATAGCTGAAGATTTCCGTCTGAATGTATAATACGAGTTAGATTCGTATGCTTATCACAATATAGTTTATTTTTAATCTATTGCTACAGTTTTGTTTGTTGAGTTTGATGAAAATAATAAAAATGATTCTATCAATCTGAACATAAATAAAGTAAAATAAAACCACAAATATCACGACTTCAAGGACGTAGGAGAAATCTCACAACTGGCTTTTGTGGAAGTCTTATAGCAAGTTTAAGTTGTTATAAAGTGGTTAATGTAAGTATAAAATTTCAGAAAATCTGATTAGTAAATGCAAAACAAAATTTAAAATCCTGAAACGCACCAATGACTAATCAAAACGCAGATCAAAATTTTATTAGTTAATAATTTGGCTGTTCAAGCCAAGTACAAAACGAGGCCATTGTAGTTCTATATTCTGATTATTTGATGGTATACTTTTTATTGAGAACGATTTTATTATATTATTTTTCTCTAGAATTAGTTTTAATAAGAATTTTATCTACATTAAAATATACCTTACCATACTGAAGAACATTCGAAAGATGCATAAGGTAACAAAAGGTACAACGATGAGTGGACTAGTATTCCAAATTTAAGGGTTGAACCGGGTCTACCAGATTGGATCCATCACCATCTATTTGATTTCGTTTGCGCGATAAAGATTGTACATATATAATATTTGAATTGTATGCGTTCACTGGCACTATTTCAATCGTGATCTACTCCAGTCTGCTGACTTCAATAGGGCACGATCTTTTTGTCGTCAATTTTCCACGATCAACTGTCCTTGTCAGTGAAATTTTTTATTTTAAAATATAAAGTTATTGTTTTGTGGCTGACGTTTCGGGTCGCGGTTCCTTTAAACCTTGTGGTTTCAACTACTAGGTTAATTTCGCCGCCAATTAGAATTTAGCGGAACTCAAGGTTTTTCAACCCTGGTAGGTATTTTTAATTAGCAACTCACCGCATTCACCGTACTCACATGGGACTCACTGCTTTACATCCCTCCTGAGGATGGCGCCACTTTCCAAATTCTTCTGCTTGAAAAATCTCAGGATTTTGTATTGTTTTTAGTAACTTGTGTGAAACAGGATACATACAAATTGTTGTGTACCCGTATTAATATTACTACGAATGAACAACAAATGAATATTAGTTTGTGTTTAGAGATAGAAACACTCTTGTTTATACATCTCATTAGCTGAGTACACCAACCGTGTAGTCGTGGAGAAAGCGTGGGCCGCCGAAGTTGAGATTAAAGGAAATCTTGTTCAACGAGGATATCAGCTGACCACAATTGCATCGAGTGAATCTGGTGGACATGCTACAAACGATTTCGGTCGAATCGATTACAATCGGCACGATTACTTATCAGCCTTATTTACTAAATTCAAAATTACCTCAATAGAGAAATTCGTTAAATGAAACTCTCCGTGTTCATTGTAACCTATAGCCTTCGTGAATTCTTCCCCAAGCGAAAGCTGAAATTTCTGTATGTATATACTCATTATCAAATTGTGTGGAACTGTGACAAATAGCGCGCAATCACTAAGGATTCAATTTGTTTACTAATGACCGTTTTAGATTGTAATACACTTAATCTTACTATAAACATTTTTGACAAAAACCCTCAAAAGCATTAATGTTTTAAGGGTACAGAGACATCGAAAATGATTACAAATCACGTGACCACGAAATTTACTGTTGGTTAGGCAACACATCTTGCACTATTGACAGCTCTGTTGTAATAAAGATAATGTAGTTCTCCAGTGGTGTAGTATTAAATATATGGTGCAATTACTGCCTTAAATCTAACTTACCTCGATTAACTCACAAAACGCGGATTTAGTCTAGAAAAGGACTGATCTTTAAATAGAACAAAATAAACTGTAAAAAA
>VTPC01002605.1:0-10689 GCA_011009095.1 Ignelater luminosus | reverse complement strand
AAATGGTGTATCGCAGGTCAGAGCATTGGGGCATATTCTTTTTATTATTTATATAAAATGATCTATTAAAACAAGAATGTAGTTGTACAATACTGCCCTATGCGGATGACACTGTGGTAGCCTATAAAGATGACACCATACACTAAAACAAAAAATTGCTAAAGATGTAAAAAGTATAACAGAATAGTTTAATCTAAACATACTTATAATGAGTATTAAGAAAACAAACTTTACCTACGACTCTTCAGAAAATACACTTGTTATGTACTTAACTGTAGACACATATTCCTGTTTATAAAACATGGCATATTTTATGGATTGTAAAACACTCATCTACCATTATTATTTATTCGGATGTTTGCGACACTTGCCTAGGCGGCTGGTGTCGCAATATACATCCTCATAACTAATAGTCATTATTATGTGCTGATTAAATAATATAGTCTTACACCATTTGCCTCTTACGAAAGGTCACTATCAAGGTCTAAAGTTTTGTGTCTTTTGTATCTTATCTATATTTTGTATGTTAAATGAAGTACAACATTTATTATTTTTTTATATTATTCCTCTATATTCTTAGAATTAAATAAAAAACAGACAAAGGCCTAAAATCAATGCCATTAAATGTACCAAACGCATAAGAAAATTAATGATGAATCTATGCAAGTAGTGTGTAAAATGTTACTTTTTGGAATGAGTAGAAAATTTTACGAGTAGTGTCAAAGACGCACGAGTTTTTTCGTGCTCAGAAAAATTTCATTTCGGTATCGAAATAAAAAACTAAATGCTGCCTTGCTTTCAAAAAAATTTTGCTCTAAATCTTAAAAGCGAATTCTGCAGATACGAACATACTATTTTTGTATTCAACTTTTGAAGTCAACAAAGTAGCATTAAAGAGAATAAATATTGTAATATTTGTCCTCATAACTAAAAACCAAGATATAAGATAAAAATATTTAGAATGGATTTAATATCATAGTATGTACTTATTAAATTGCAAACATTTTTAAATGTGGAAATAAATAAAATTCTTTCTCGTTAATACATAGGTACATACTAGTGTCGCCTGATATTCTGTTTATTCAGCAACAATAAGTGCAAGTAGTCTAGATAGCATAATTTTAAAGTAAGACAGTGATAAAGCATTCCACCATCCAGGTCACATTTCAAACACGTGTGCGTATCCTAATCCTATGTCTCACTTAAACATATGCCATTTAAGCTCTTTGCACTCGTTATTGTTCCTATGGGCAAGAATCTAGGTGACAAGTAGTATAAATCTGTAATGCCAGAAATCAAATGTCCAAATCAAGACGCTATACACGGAAAGTTCGAAAATAATCTACTAAAGTATTTCAAAAACTAAAACGATAACAATATCAAACTTAATTAAAAAGAATTTTATCAACAGTCTTTTATCCAAATACTTTAAGAGATATTATGATAACTTATAGTACAGATCTACAGTGTGAATATAAAGTAATACATAAATTTGTACCTTTTTTATGGACAATTAGATATATTGAAAAAGTTTGACTATTGTGCAGAATTCACTATTCCATAAGAACAGCAATAACAAACACTTTATTTAGCCAATCTTTTCACCTCCTATCTTTAAGTTTTGGCCCGTATAGGAATATTGAGCTTATATCTTGAATATAAACTGCTCAACAATTAAAGTGGCCCACCAAAAAAACAAGACAGAAACCACAGGTAGTTATGAGAAATGACCATGGGCAACTTTGATTTTGTTTTTACAGATAATTCTACATTAATTTTGTATATTTGGTTGAATTTTTATTTATGTACAAAATCCAATAGTAATCAACCAACTTCTCTTTGAGTATTACCTTGCTGTACTAAACTGCAGGCTAGATTTAAAGTATCTTCGCTTAACCGATTAGAGGGCATACTGGCATTATTTCTTATCCAAAAATTTAATATTCTGTAGCAAAAATTGAAAAAAACGAATTTTTGAAAATTTTATAAATTATGTCGCTACGCACTCGGGGACTAAATTACTTTTCAAATTATTCGATTCTGAAATGTTTATGATTCTACAAAACAAATCTTACATTAAAATAAAAGAATTATTTATAAATGCCATGTCAACAACAAAATGGGAAATTCCCTAAAAGGACTACGTAACCTAACAACTCACATTAGTAGCTCAATTCACATTATTCAGCTTTAAATATGTATTTGTACTGCCACTTATTCTTTACTAAAAATGAAGACTAAAGCAGTTGAATTGGTTAGCTGGTCTCAAAATTACTTCATGAAACGTCTCAACATAACAACAAAGATAGGTTATATTCAACATCTATTATCAAGGTAACTCAGTAGGTTGATGTCGCCTTTCATATATCAATTGACGTGTTTTTTTTGTTTAGATATTTCCATTATTTGTTTCCGATACATAATATACAGGGTGTGTACTTAAGATGTACTCAAACTTTACAGACGTATTCGCTTCAATTGCGAAATATAGGCAACTAAATATCTAAAAATACGACTTTATTTTTTCTTTCTAGGCATTAAAACTGTAACGTAAACCTTGCGTTACTAAAAAATAACTAAACTTCTAAGATTTTTGGGTCCTAGGCCAGCTGAACTCAAGTGGGTAGATTTGGGAGCGGGACGCCAAAGAGTATACTTACAATACAGGTAGTAATTAACCATCAACTTATAATAAAATAATGAATAGTTTAAAGTATATTTACAAATACAATCCAAGTAACCACAATAAAAAGTTTTTAAAAAAAAAAATTTAATTGTTATTTTAGAAAAGAAGCTAAAATTGACACTTTAAATAGAACGAAAATTAAAAGTTTCTATGCATAAAAAATTTTTACTACTGAAGCTAAACCAATTAGCAATAGAAAATTAATATTACACTTTAACAACAGATTTTTGACCAAAAAAAAACTAAAAATAAGGATTTTCACTTTCAAAAAAAAGAATTAATTAATTTTTTGAATTTTAGATAGTAATGACAAAAATTTTTAAATAAATAAACAAATTTTAAAGCGTTTAAAAATAAGAAAATAATTGTAAAAATTGACAAAACAAGTCCAAGGTAACAAAATAAAATTTACACAAATGTTATCAAAAAGTACACCAGGCAAAAATCTCAAATTGTTCAAGCGCTAAGAGAAAAATTCAAACGCCAAAGAAATGTCAATAAATGTTTTCGTTATAACAAAATAATTAATTGTATTAAACTGAAATTACAAGAATTAAATTTTCTAAAACAACGAATTTGAAATCATTTCGTTGTACGATGAAATTTAAGTAAAAACAATAAACAATTAAAGCAAGATTCGGATAAGCATTGAAGTTATTAAATAAATCTTACCACAGTGATGAAGTAAGCAGCCTTCGATCGAAATGTGCTTGCTGAAAGTGAAATACCCCTGGAAAACAATGATCAAAAAAATATCTTCAATTTAAATCCGAATAGTACACTAATCACGAAATTTAGATTGTTAAAAAAATTTTGAAGATTACAAGCCGAACAAAGATTTAATATACAATGGGTTTTAATAAAAGTTTAAGATCCTTTTTAACTTGAAGGGGTCACTTTAAGTTTTTTTAAGCAAGGATTTAATTAACAAAAAAAAAAATTGAACTGAATTAATCTAAGTACAAAATGGTACCGGATGGAACCTAAAATTTTTTTAAAAGTCGGGTTTTCTTAAGCAATTAACCAGTCCGCTTCTGAGACTTCCGGTGAAATGAATAAATTAGGTAGCTGCTAGCTTGGGAATTCAGCATCTTTCGTGGTAGCAATCCGAGGTCGACAATCAGACAGTCGTTGAAAATTACAATTAACATCGATGAGCCCACGGACTCCCTAGAACTTCCTTGGCTTGCATCGAAGAAATCTCTCTGAGATTTGTTAACCCCCCGATGTAGAGGGTCCAATAAAGAAACTGGAGACAAGGAACAACCATTAGTTACGAAAAGGCAAGGGATGCGAGAAAAGAGGTTAACGTACCCCTTGATAAAAGGGTTTTTTTCTAATTTCTCGTACGTGGAAATCGCCCCAGCGAGAGAACGAGGTGAAGGAAACACTTACACTCTCACGTCTCGATTCTTTCTGTCTGGCCCGCTTGTCGCATTCCCCCCAGAATTCGAAAGAGTCTTACCGGTCCGCAAATTATTACCCTTCCCATGGAAGAAATAAAACCAATTCAATGCAAAATAATGCAAGAATCGGGTATTTATACACAATCTTAATAATTGGAATCTTGTTGCAAAGCAAAGAAATAAGTTGTTAAAGGAACTTTTGAATATACCCGGTGTCTCACAAGGAAGGTTGATGATATTCCGAGAGATTTGCCATGTGACGGGATGATAAGAACAAAAGACCGTTACAAGACAAATGAATAATTAACGATAAACATCGTATCAACAACTGTAGAAGAATACGTCTGTAAAGTATGAGTACATCTTAAGTATACACTCTGTATAATAAATTGTATAAGTCTTCAAAATACAGGTAATGATTTTGTGGTCCAAAAATTTTTTAAGTGGTAAATTCTTCCTAAACTTAACATGAACAATTTTTTTCCTAAACAAAAGTCTAAATATAGAAATCAAAAATTTTGTTTACTACAGATCTTTGTTTACAAAATGATGTAGTGGATTTTTATATTTTGCACTTTTACAAATAACCAACTTCAGGTTGATTTTCGCCGTTTTCAAACCGCACAGTAAGCTCTAGTAGAATAACTTACTTTGGAATGGTTTATAGCTAATGTGTCTGTCTTTTACACTGTCGTTATCGAATAACCCTCATGAACTTTAAAACCTTTTTTTTCCAAATCCTTTGCCAGCACCTTTCTAAAGTTGTTGTACCTTTTGATTATGAAAACTTCCCCGTGTCTACAAAAATATAACTCGTGACTACAAGTATAGGTATTGTAAACATTCTATGTAATCTGCTCATGTGGCAGAATACAATAACAAACACCTAATTGCTAAAATAAAAAAATAGTTTTTACTTATTACTTATTAGAACTATGATACTTTGCTTAACTGTATTTTTATTTCTACGGACACAACTGCTGCACACAACTTTCACAATAATATCCATGGAAGGAAACTTTGCTTTAAGTTAAGTAACTACTAAAGAACTAGGTCGTAGACTTACTAACTAAAACCTAAACATCCGTGGCCTGACTTCAAATTCTGCATTAAAAATTAGACGCATTTAAGCATAAGAGTTGCTATGGTATCTACTAAATGCGTATAGCGTTAGATGCAAAGATTAACAGGACTATAAGTAAAAGGCCAGACCAGGCCAGGCCAAATAATAATCTAGTTTTAGTCTCTTCCATAAACAATATTTTGTAAGTAATAAGTCTAACCAGATTTAAATAACTTATTAATTTATGTGTTCAAGCACAGGGTATTTATTATTTATTGTTTCTTATTTTAAGTCTCAACAAAACAATGCAAGGTCGCAGAAGTAAGTTTTAATGCCTTTAAAGTGGCATCCGAAAGGTTTAGGAATGCCATTTATTTTATCTAACTACCTTAATCTTTCTAAACCCGATAGTTTCCTTGAAAAATGTAAAAATGGTCTGAAAGTTTACCTTTTCGCCCCTCCGGATTTTTATCTGCAGCGTAGAATTCTGAGATTATGACTTAGGAAGTCACTAGGAATAGAACCTATATATAAAAAACCAAACCCTTCTCTAACTTCTCTTGTTTGTCAAAATATTTATATTATATGACCTAAAGTAACTAGACTACGAGCAAGCTATCAAATAAACTACAATCTTAATCTCTAAGTTAAATCATGAGACATTAATCTACTTCTAATTTTAGCTGTTCAATATTCGTTTATTCAACACAAAAACGGTTCAATTCTTCAGTAACTTAATGGATGAATCTATAAAACTTCGAAGAGAAAGAAGGCTGGATCGAATGGATATTATCCATTTATTAATGGAAGCTCAAAAAGGGCGGCTAAATTATGATGACCAAAGTGATAATATTGATTCTGGATTTTCTGCTATTGACGAATCCGATATTATAAAAAAATGGAAGAAGAAGATTGATATAAAAGATGATGATATAATGGGTGTAGGACTGGGATTCTTTTTAGCTGGTTATGACACTGCTTCCAATGTTATGTCTTACATTGCATACGAACTTGCAGCAAATCCTGATGTTCAAGAAAAACTCTTCAGGGAAGTTTCCTCTGCTTCGCGAGAAGGCGATGGCAAAATTACTTATGAGACTTTACTAGGAATGAAATATCTTGATATGGTAGTATCAGGTGAGATCTTCTGAAAGGTATAGACTGCGTTGCAGAATACATTAATTTGTGATTTTGTGCCGTTACAGAAACGCTTAGAAAGTGGCCACCTGGATATCACATGGACAGAGAATGTAGGATACCTTTTACTATAGAACCAGAAAGAGAACATGAAAAACCTTTACATATTGAAAAAGGAACACAATGTCTTATTACAGTACTTGGTATTCATAGAGATCCGCAATATTATCCAAATCCTGAGAAGTTCGATCCTGAAAGATTTAATAATGAAAACAAACGTAATATAAAACCATATACATATATGCCCTTCAGTGTAGGACCCAGAAGCTGCATGGGTTTGTCAAAAGTTTTTAATATATACATACACAATATTTTAACTAATCGAATTTATTTTTTTAGGAACTCGATTTGCCTTATTGGAAATGAAATTAGTAATTGCAGAAATAATAAGGGCATTTGAAATTGTAATTTCGGACAAAATGCAATTTCCTTTGAATATCAAGAAGGTCGGATTCAGTCACTATCCAGCAGGTGGAATGTGGTTGTGCCTGAAACCCAGAGAAGTCGCTGCTTAATTTGTTTGTATTAAAATAGTATTCTTAATTTTTACGTTATTCAAGATAATATAATTTTTTACTATGATTCTTTAACAACTTAAAAAGTTGTTGCTTTATAAACATTTTCAATTCAAGTTTTGCGATGATAAGTCGACAACAGAAAATTCCGTGCACCTAAGGGTCTCTTACAATGTGAATGTACTAAAAGATAAATTTAACTAGTGAAATTGCGTGTTATGCAATACTATTTGTTATTTCTTAGTTATGCATTTAGTAATAATTAATCTATACTTAAAGGTTACGTGTATCTATCATAAAAAACTTCTGCAGGTATAAGGTTGTGTTAGTTATTTTTAGAAATAAAATAATGTATTGGCCGAAAATAGAAATAGATACCTTACAAAATTATGTAATTCATTTCTTGTTTGTAAATATTTATGTTGTACAATGTAGAAGAATGTATAAGTTGTGTAGAAATAAAATAAAATAAATCTATTATAATAAGCAAGTTCCGTGTGACTACCTTATCGCACCAAACAGCTAGAATTACAAACACGCGTTACCAGAAAGTAGCATTTCTGTTGTTTAGGTACGAAAACCAAAAACCACAGCTTCCCGTTCATACTACTTCTCTTGTAGATGTTTGGCACCACCTGCCAATTACAGTTTGCATAGTAACTATGGTTTCGATAGCCCATTTCCGTATAGCTTTTCTGTATACACGAATTGTTAAATCAAATGCTTCTTGTTTTTATGTAAAGTATTTAAAAACTATTATAAACGAATTGAAAATGAAAATAAATCTAATTACTTGACATTCTGTACTAACCATTGTTACTGAAGAATTATGAAACTTATTTTTCCAAAAACTTAGTTTCTCTGTGGCTGGGCAGGTCCTTTGTAGCAATCGGTTTCAAAATTCTCGTAATAATCCGGTACTGCATACAGCTAACAGCTTTCTTAGAAACTGTTTGTATTGTTTTGACTGTCAACTGTGTTGCCAACATTGATGATTTATTAATTAGCGAGGTCCACTAGAATGCAACTATACATCTGATAATGAAGTTTTGTATTGAGATAATCTCCAGTTTATATGCGATGTCACTGAATATATTACTAGTCTTGTTAACAGACGATTGGTATAAAGTATTAAGTGCAGTATTTGCTTTAATACTTTACTTACTGATGAAAATACAAATGCTTTTCTAAACAGAAAAAATAGAGGTGGCTTTATGGCAAAAACTGTATTCAACTGTTTTTATTCAGATTTTGATGTAGTTCTACGTGGTGTACTTACTATTTGCCAATTGAAATCATCTATGACTTTCAAAACTAATAGATAGGTACAGTAATTTCTATGAAAAAGATTTAATTTATTATGTTTTCTTATAATAAAATCAAGAAAATTTCTAAACTGAAATAGCAGCTTCAGAAATGGTTAACTAGCATATAGATTTATAGTAAGTTACAGAAATATCTATTTCTCTTAGATTGCATGATTATTATTTATATTAATATGTTTAAAATTTCAAGTTCTTGTTATACTTGCAGTCTTTTCCTCTATTTCTTTTGTTTAAGTATTTTTAGTTACTGGTTACTTTCATACTATTAGTATAAAACCCGTAAATAGCCCCAAAGAACTCACAGGAAATTTTGATAATGAAATATGACCACAATGATAATAAATAATAATTGTATATCTTTAATAGAGTTGAACCACCTAAGAAATTAATTGAAATCACATTAGTAGCAGTCATAAAAAATTAAAATCAAATTGTAACAATTCATATTTATACAAAACTTGATTAAAAATTTCCTAAAATAAAAATTTTCATCAATTTAAATGACAGTAAATTATAAATGTTAAGTATTCTTTGTAATACAGGGTAAGCTTGTTGCAGGATTGTCATGGTTAATAAATAGTTTTAATAAGTAGTTACTAATACACAATATAGGTACTAAATTTCTTTTATGTAATAAACCTTTTACTTTACTTCTTTACCTGCTATTTAAATATTACGCCTCCTAGTGTTCAATTGGTTGCCTAACTTAGGTCAACAACAAGATGTATGTATGTAATCAGTCCCATACAATTATTAAGTCAGTATTGCAGGTTATATTCTTCATGACGAAATACACACCTTTTTGTTAATAACGCTTTGATGGATTTTGCCTTGTTTAGGGGTTATTGAAATTTAAAGTTAAGAAAGTATTACACTATTATAGGAAGGTTTAAATACGCGCCCCTACGATCATATTTTTAAGGATTTTAAGAAACACAGTAAAGAAGCTTATTTAAATGTAGATTTTACATGACCTAAAATTATTTGAAATTATACTGGGCGTTACAAAATAGCATGACAGGCTACAGTCAAATTTCTTTTAATGGAACTGTCTATATAACCGTATTTTTAAATTCGCCGTTGGATGTTAATTACAGCGATAAGAAGTTGTTATTTTTTAAAACTGAAAAGTGTATCTTATAAGTATAACACCCAGTATCAATAATTTATAAACAGTGACCTACATCGTGACCTGGGAATAGAAACTAGACAGCGAAACAGAGAAGTTTGCAAGGAGCCATAAGGAGATTCTATCAACATCTGGACGTCGAGGCGGTCGAGCTCTTCAACAACACAGGATTAATACAATAGCTTGAAAGAATGACATTATTTGAGTTAGTTTATTTCTATATAAGTGTTAGATAAAAGAAGAGTAAAATTAGGTAGTCTATATACGCTAAATCTAGATAATGAAGTGCATGAACCAAAAGAATGCTGTTGCTGTTGGGTAAAACCTTAGTCCAATAACTGAACACTAGTAATTTAGGTTAGATTTAAATTGTTTATTAGTTTGGATTTACTAGGGTTACAGACGTGCAGTATATACGGGATTGTTCCGTATTATACTTGTATTAGGGACACAGTTACAAATACTTCTTTGAGCATTATTATATATTAAATGTTTTATGTAACTAACATTAACGGCTTGAGAACTATGGAATCTTTTTCTTGAAGTTCTTTTATCTTTATGCAAGCAGGCTGTTAAAAAAGGTAAACGCAGTAGAAACCTAGTCACTGTACTATTACGTCTGAGGTGTCATACAATATGGGAAAATGTTAATTGAAAAGAAGAAGACTAACAAAATGCATTGATTACTGTTGAGTTTACTTAAGACCCCAGATGGAAGTTTGAGAATGTGATGAAGTCAAAGTATGCTCAGTAGACCACAATCCCAATGTAAAACTTGCAAGAAGATACATACGAGAATTTCTAGAATCTTCCGTAGTACCGATAGCACCATTTCTAGACAATGCATTTCTAACAGTGCAGGCTAGTTCTCGATTCGAAACCAGTCATCGGATACCTACAAGAGGTGGGTATTGACCGCAATCCTTAGACTATCACGGTAGCCTCATAAGCATAAATCTACTGAAAAATTGACGCCGAGGATTATCCCGGGTATGTTTTTGTCAATTAATAAATAAAATCAGAATAATTACATATGTATACAACCAATGACGGTATTTAATTCATAAACTCATATAGTGATTTTCTGTAATTCCATCAGATTACAACTTACGAGGCAACAGGAATAATGTGAAAAACGTGGGTATGGATACTTTTGAGAAGCCAACGAGTAACTGAGTCGGGAACCTGACTGAGCATTTCTAAAATGTGCCAGAGAGATAGGTTTGTGGTCACACGGCAACGCCAAAGACATTATATCAGCTAGCAACAGTTCTAGCTAAAGAATTCCCACACAAAGAAGACATTAAAAACTTAATTTTAGGTATGAGGCATCTTTTTTTAGGACGTACATAATAAGATAAAAACTAA